>JADBJO010026889.1:5000-7500 GCA_016801955.1 Conus betulinus | reverse complement strand
ACAAGCATCATTACACCTGACCTGACCTTACCTCGGGCGTTGAGAATCGCCCATAATGAGGACTTCTTCTGACGCTGTTGGCTTCCCCAGTAACAGATCTCCGCCCTGGTTTACATCAAGTCTTTCTCAGAAGCAGGGTCAGATTGCAAATAGACGCTGGTAAGAGCGATGAACTGGTGATCACGTAACGGCTATCGGCGAGAAATGAAACGGTCGGGAGTAGTCGACAGACTTGCTGGCGATGGAACTTGTGGTCATTAGCCCCCCCCCCCCCCCCCCCCCCATCCACGCTTTAAAGGCTGCGTTCTGTAAGTCCTTTTCTGTAGCAACGTACGGTATAACTTGCGACCTGCACTTTTAGCAAGTACTTTGTTTTCTCCAAAGCGCGTTTCTGCTGATGGAGAAAAGTCCCAGTCCAGCCACGTTAGGTCCAGTCTGGCAAGTACTGATATCTATACATTAATTGGTTTCTCCCCCTCCCCTCCCCCCCCCCCACTCCACTCCATTCCCTTCCTCTGCGTCCCTTCACTCTATTCCTCCGTCTCAACCCCCAGTCCCCTCCTCCTATCCCCTATCCCCTCCCTCCTCCCCACATTGTCCCACGCCCCCACCTCATTTCCTTCCTCCTTCCTCCGTCAGTCGCAACCTTCCTTTACTGTCCCCCTTTCCCTCCTTTGACAGCCCTGATATGGCCCTCTGCGGTCGGCTGGGCTATAAGCAACATTACCTTACCTTACCGTCCCCCTCCCCCCCCCACACCCCCACACCCCCCACGCCTATTCACCTCTCTCTTGCATGTAGACACGCATCGAATAAACAACAGCACTTCGTTCTACAGCTGTCTTTTTTTTTTTAAACTCTAAAATACGATTTACACGATTTCTCTCGCACAAAGGTGACTCGCCTTTATGATCTGACCAGCATGATCCCGAGTTAGCAGCCAATCTGAAGATAACACGAAAACTGTATGCCTCTGTTCCCTCCCTTCTCCCCCCTTCTCCGTCCCCTCCTAGGTTGTCCATCTTATTTGTCCTCGTCTCTCCCTCTCCCCCCCCCCCCTACTTCTCGACCCTCCTGCCACCCCCTCCTTCTTATTCCTCTGTCCCCTTCCCCCTTTTCCCATTCCCTGCTCCTCCTCGTCGTTCTTCCCCCATCCCTTTTGCCCCAATCCACCGCGTGTCCTCCTTCCCATGCCCCCCCCCCCCCCACCGCCCCCTTCATCTCCCTTCTGTCATCCCGATTCCTTCTTGTCTTCCTCAACCCATCCCATTCCCGTTTTTTTTGTTTTTTTTTTGCCTTTTTTGCCCTCCTTCTTTCCCTTTTGCCAAGACCCGCTTCCAATCCCAATATCGCTTCGCTGTCTGGTCGCATTTTGATCGTATTAAAATACAATTAATGTGATTTGTTAGCATTAAAAAAAAAATCGACCTTGTTGTGCCCAGCACACTGAGTAACCAACCTGATCCATGTGGACAAACTGAGAACAAAGAAATGAATTTGAACAACAAAGACACGACGAAGACACACCGACATAGACCGACTGAGAGACGGTCAGAATCCACGTTCAGTATTCTCCACTTTTTTTTTTTCATCCCCTCTACCCTCACACTTATCTGTACTTTTTTTTTTGTAAAAACAAATAAAAAAATCTCTGATTCATATACAGATGGAAATATTGTTTATCTGAAACGAATATTCATCCACCTACGCGTGTGTGATTCTGTCAACGCGACAGGTAAACTTGCAAGGGACCACGTTTGCCATCATCTGTGACAGAGTTCATATTCATTCTTCAACGTTCTCTAGTGTCAACAACTGCGCCCCCGCCCCCCCCCCCCCCCCCCCCCCCCGCATCTCTCCCCCCCCCCCTCCCCACACACGCACTCTCTCTCTCTCTCTCATACACCACACTACACACACACACACACCACACACGTGCACACGCACGCACGCGCGCGCGCACACAAACACACACACATTATCTCTCTCTCTCTCTCTCTCTCTCTCTCTCTCTCTCTCTCCATGCACGCGCGTGCGCACGCTTGTTGTCAAGATGAAAAGTCTTTCTCTACCAAAAAACTTTCTACGAGTGTGTGTGTGTGTGTGAGTGTGTGTGTGTGTGTGTGGTCCACACACATGAAAGTCGTGAAACGCACCACAACTAACTGTCGTGCAGTGTGTTCCCATCGCGGGACTCACGGGTCGTGAAGTCACGGCCTGCACTCGTTCCACACCCATCTAGTGGTGATTTTGTTCGGCTTCTGTCGGCTCGTGACCTCCGAGCTGCACGTGTTATGGAGATCCAGTGAAAAGAGTGAGACCCCAACTGTCGAGTTTCACCCATTTAGCGTACGCGTTTCTGAGAGTGTTGTGTCAAATTTCCCGACCAACACGACAGCACAGTCTCTGTCTGTCTGTCTCTCTCGGATCTGGATGACGACGGCTTTTAAAAAGAAACGAAAAGAAAAAAAAAAAGAAAGAAAAAGAAACCAAGAGCTCA
>JADBJO010026888.1:12500-21995 GCA_016801955.1 Conus betulinus | reverse complement strand
TTCCTTTCCCCCTCCCCCCAAATGGTTATTGTTGGTGCTTATTGCCTACTCCACCTCAGACCCTGAGAAACTCTGGTGACCAAACTCCTACAGTCGCACTGGCACCTGTGGGAACAGTGCAGTAGGACATCATGGGTTCTAGCCAGCACATCTGAATCATTTATTTTCAGTTTGTAAAGAAGAAGGATAAAATGTTTAGCAATGCTCTGAACTAGTATTTGAAATAAAATACAGGTCTTTGAAAAAAAAAAAAATTTGAAAAGTAGCACTTGAAAATCTTGTTTTATGATTGGTCATGGTGCTTCCTGCTTACAGAGGAAGAGAAGAGAATCTCATATATCATAGAAGGCAAAAATGTTGTTGCAGAGCAAGTTTAGTGTGTTTTCAATTTTCTACTGTGACATTGTGAATTATGATTGCTGTGTGTGTGTGTTATTCTGTGTCATTGTAGGGTCAGGTGCAGACATTGTGAATGATGATTGCTGTATGGGTGTTATTCTGTGTTGTTCCAGGGTCAGGTGTGCAGACATCCCCCTGCAGAATGTTTCAGGGCAGGGACATTCACCTGGCTACAGTCAACCTCAGCAGAATGTTTCAGGGCAGAGACATTCACCTGGCTACAGTCAACCTCAGCCCCTGCAGAATGTGTCGGGGCAGGGACATTCACCTGGCTACAGTCAACCTCAGCCCATTCATGTGTCTGTTCCTAATGCCTTTGAGAGGTACTCTGACTCAGGTTGGTGCTTTTTTTTCTCTCTCTTTTTTTTCCCCCGAGTCATGTTCTTCATTTTGATTTCTGTTTGTAAATATGTTTCACAAATGTATCAATTTGTGTATTTATTTATGTATCAGGTTTTTTTTTCTGATGTATACATTGCGCATGCTGTTGTCTAATTGCATATCGTAAAAGTGTATGTAATAAATCTGCCAAACATGAACAAATGAATCACAATACTAAACACAATGCGTTTCGACCTCTAAGGTCTTCTTCAGGCAAGATAAACAACACTGAGGACAATGAAAATGAAGAACGAGCAGTCACTTATCATGTCAGATTTGGCGCAAGAGGGACAGTGAATGGAAACGAAGCCATCGAGAAGGGGACAGTACAAGTTGAAATAATATAATGATAATAATAATACTGATACCAGTAATAATAATGATATTGATTGCATGATTTTGGAGAATCCCACCAGTTGCCATGATGCAGCAGTTCGCTTGGCAGATACCCACTGTGAGGTCCTGGGGTTGATTTCTGTCACAGCCATTGATTTGTTGGATCACTCTGCCCAGATGAACTCTTATCCAGGGTTGAGTTTTGCTGTGGACTCAGTTAGGAGGAGTGGAACTATTCTGCCCTGACGAACTCTTACCCAGGGTTGAGTTTGCTGAGGACTCAGTTTGGAGGAGTGGAACTATTCTGCCCTGACAAACTCTTACCCAGGGTTGAGTTTGCTGTGGACTCAGTTAGGAGGAGTGGAACTATTCTGCCCTGACGAACTCTTACCCAGGGTTGAGTTTACTGTGGACTCAGGAGGAGTGGAACTATTCTGCCCTGACGAACTCTTACCCAGGGTTGAGTTTGCTGTGGACTCAGTTAGGAGGAGTGGAACTATTCTGCCCTGATGAACTCTTACCCAGGGTTGAGTTTGCTGTGGACTTAGTTGGGAGGATGGGAACTATTCTGCCCAGACGAACTCTTACCCAGGGTTGAGTTTGCTGTGGACGTAGTTGGGAGAAATGGAACTATTCTGCCCTGACGAACTCTTACCCAGGGTTGAGTTTGCAAAGTGGAAACTACACAGTCAAGTTTCATCCATGAAGTTATCTGATGCGTCTCTGAGAGCTGCTCATATTTCCTGACCTACACTGCAGGTGTCTGTATCCCTTGGGTCTGGTTGACGTTGGTATATATATGAAAGTAGGCATAGAGTACAGCTGTGTCGTGCTGAAAGGGAACTCCATAGCATCATCTTTATCATCCTCGTCAATCAGCATGAAAAAAATCTCAAAGTCTATGGCCCTTCATTCTTTGCATTCATAATGACCTCATGTTGAGTTTTCACCCTACATCTGTGCCCTTAGAGAGCTTTTATCAAGGTTTTCAGTACTGACAAGTTGATGAGGACTGTTGTTGGATGGCCATGATGACCTCCTCCAGAGGGGACGCTGAATCATGCTGGCTCCAGAGGGGACGCTGACTCATGCTGGCTCCAGAGGGGACACTGACTCAAGTTGGATGGTCATGATGACCTCATCCAGAGGGGACACTGACTCATGATGACCTCCTCCAGAGGGGACGCTGACTCATGATGACCTCCTCCCGAGGGGACACTGACTCATGATGACCTCCTCCCGAGGGGACACTGACTCATGATGACCTCCTCCAGAGGGGACACTGACTCATGATGACCTCCTCCAGAGGGGACACTGACTCATGATGACCTCCTCCAGAGGGGACACCGACTCATGATGACCTCCTCCAGAGGGGACACCGACTCATGATGACCTCCTCCAGAGGGGGACACTGACTCATGATGACCTCCTCCAGAGGGGACGCTGACTCATGATGACCTCCTCCAGAGGGGACGCTGACTCATGCTGACCTCCTCTGGAGTTGACACGGATGCATGCTGGATGGTCATGATGACCTCCTCCAGAGGGGACACTGACTCATGTTGGCTCCAGAGGGGGCACTGACTCATGCTGGATGGTCATGATGACCTCCTCCAGCGGGGATGCTGACTCATGATGACCTCTTCCAGGGGGGACACTGACTCGCGCTTGCTCCAGAGGGGACACTGACGCATGCTGGATGGTCATGATGACCTCCTCCAGAGGGGACACTGACTCGTGATGACCTCCTCCAGAGGGGACACTGACACATGCTGGATGGTCATGATGACCTCCTCCAGAGGGGACACTGACTCATGCTGGATGGTCATGATGACCTCCTCCAGAGGGGACACTGACTCATGCTGGATGGTCATGATGACCGCCTCCAGAGGGGACACTGACTCATGATTACTTCCTCCAGAGGGGACACTGACTCATGCTGGATGGTCATGATTACCACCTCCAGAGGGGACACTGACTCGTGATGACCTCCTCCAGAGGGACACTGACGCATGCTGGATGGTCATGATGACCTCCTCCAGAGGGGGCACTGACTCATGCTGGATGGTCATGATGACCTCCTCCAGAGGGGACACTGACTCATGATGACCTCCTCCAGAGGGGACGCTGACTCATGCTGACTTCCTCCAGAGGGGACACTGACTCATGATGACCTCCTCCAGAGGGGACACTGACTCATGCTGGATGGTCATGATGACCTCCTCCAGAGGGGACACCCGACTTATGATGACCTCCTCCAGAGGGAACGCTGACTCGTGATGACCTCCTCCAGAGGGGACTCTGATTCATGAAGGCTCCAGAGGGGATGCTGACTCATGCTAGATGGTCATGATGACTTCCTCCAGAGGGGATACTGACTCATGCTGACTTCCTCCAGAGGGGACGCTGACTCGTGAAGGCTCCAGAGGGGGACACTGACACATGCTGGATGGTCATGATGACCTCCTCCAGAGGGGACATTGCCTCATGCTGGCTCCAGAGGGGACACTGACTCATGCTGACTTCCTCCATAGGGGACTGACTCATGCCGGATGGTCATGATGGCCTTCTCCAGAGGGAATGCCGGCTCCAGAGGGGACGCCGACTCAGGCTGGCTCCAGAGGGGACGCTGACTCATGCTGGCTCCAGAGGGGACACTGACTCATGCTGGATGGTTATGATGACCTCCTCCAGAAGGGACACTGACTCATGCTGGCTCCAGAGGGGACACTGACTCGTGCTAGATGGTTATGATCACCTCCTCCAGAGGGGGACACTGACTCATGCTGGCTCCGGGGGGACACTGACTCATGCTGGCTCCAGAGGGGACACTGACTCATGCTGGCTCCAGAGGGGACACTGACTCATGCTGGTTCCAGGGGGGACACTGAGTCATGCTGGCTTGGTGACTAAACAGTGACTTTTGTTGTCCTGCCTATGCTGGATCAGAAAAAGGCACTGCTGAACACCAAAGAAAGGACTGGGTGGCAGTGCAGCATTTCTATTGGTGAGCTGCCTCATTTCGACTTCATTGACTGCTCCCTGGAAATTGCCAGAGCAGGGACTGTGGCAGGACAAGTCAGGATGTGGCTTACAGTTCCCAGAGGTTCACTCCCTGCTGCCCTCATGCAAAACAAACAGTTCACAGAGACAGTGAACACACAGGGCTTATGGTTGGTTCCACCAGACCAGGAAGCTGGTCCTATAGGTGTGGGGTGTGGACAGGGAGGGTAAAGGAAAGGAACACCTCCTACAGAGGAAAGGGGACAAAGGCACCAGGCCTGACACTGGGGAAGTCTGCTCACTGCAAGTAAAGAAGGTGGGACTGAAAACGGTGTAGTCCTAGTGTATGTCCCTGTGCATAATTATGATTAATGATCTGTGAGTGTGGGTGAAAAGTGAAGAGGAAAGGTCAGGATCGGAAAACAAAAAATCTGTAAAAAGAATATTTTTTTTGGTGATGAATAATTTCAACAATTTGGAACAGAAAGGATCAAAAATGTAAAATGATGCAAAAATTTTAAACTTCAAAATTTAACTATGTTCTGAAACTATGTTCGATATAAAGCATATTTCTGTTAAAAAACAATTAAAAGTAGTGCATGAAAATCTTGATTTCATGTTTGGACTGTCAGAAGCTTCAAGCTATCATTGGGTTTCCTGTTTATAGAGCAAGATAAAAGCATTCTACATGTTATGAAAAGGCAAAAATATTGTGTAGAGAAAGTGTAACATGTTTTCCTGAGTTTCCACTCTGTCATTTTGAATGAAGGCTGCAGTGTATGTGTTATTCTGTGTTGTTAAAGGGTCAGGTGCAGACATCCCCATGCAGAATGTGTCGAGGCAGGGACATTCACCTGGCTACAGTCAACCTCAGCTGATTCATGTGTCTGTGCCCAATGCTTTTGAGAGGTACTCTGACTCATGTAGGTACTTATTCTCTTTCTTTCTTTCTTTCTTTCTTTTTTTTTATACATTTTTTTTTCAAGTCATGTTTCACTATTTTAATTTCTATGTTTTAAACCTTGTTTTGTATACTTTGCAAATTCATGACTATATTTATTGATTTTATTCTCATTTTTCACTTATATGTATTTGTTATTTTGTACAGTTTTCTCTTTTTCTGATGCAGATAGATATATAGACACATAGATCAATAAGAGATATAGATAAGTATACATATGTATATATATGCACATACATATGTATGTATATGAATTGCATTTAGTTAAATCTCAGTGGTTAGCATGGCCGATTTCGTACAGGGAGGTTGTGGCTTTGATCCCATGAGAACTAATTTGTAGGAAAATTTCAGCCGTTGCTGACTCCTACCCGGGATGTGAAATTGCTGTAGAATCAGTTTGGAAGACTGGAACTGCTCATTTGAGTTTCATCAACTTAATGGATGCATCTCTGGGAGTGTTCCCTGACCAGCCCTGCAGGTGTCTGTATCTCTTTGATCTTGTTGATGTCAGGATAGATATGAAAGTAAGCATAGAGCACAGGTATGGTATGCCATCTCAGACTTAAAGGGAAAACCACAGCATCATCTTTATCATCCTCATCTTTATCATTCAGCATGAAGAAAAGTCTCAAAGTCTGTAGGCTTCCATGCTTTGCTTTTATGGTGGTGCCCTCATTTTCAACTTCCGGTTGGTGAGTTTGTGTTGAGGTCACCAGTATCAATAAGGTCATGGGGACAATTGGTGGATGGTCATTGTGGTGTCAGTTTGTGTTGAGGTCACCAGTATCAACAAGTTCATGGGGACAATTGGTGGATGGTCATTGTGGTGTCAGTTTGTGTTGAGGTCACCAGTATCAGTAAGTTCATGGGGACAATTGGTGGATGGTCATTGTGGTGTCAGTTTGTGTTGAGGTCACCAGTATCAATAAGTTCATGGGGACTGTTGATGGTCATTGCGGCATCTGTGGGGTGAATGCTCATTCACATTGGTTTCATGACTAACTTATTTTTGTCATTGAACGGTGGCATCGTAGGTGGCCTGCACATGTCAGATCAAAAGAGGCACCACTGAACTCCAATGAAAGGACTGGGCAACAGTGTTGTGTCTCCTCTTCCTGGTGTCCATATGACGACTGAGCATTGACTGCTCTGTGTGGATTGCCAGAGCCAGGGCTACAGCAGGACCTGTCAGGATGTGGCTGTGTGAGGGAGCAGGCTTATGCAGCATTGACTGCTCTGTGTGGATTGCTAGAGACAGGACTACAGAGGACCTGTCAGGATGTGGCTGTGGACAGGGGGACAGGGAGCAGGCTTATGCCTCTGGAGTGGGCACAGAAGATGGGACAGCAGAGAAAAACCACAATGCTGAAAATAAGACAGTAAAGATTGGTTTTATCCTTGATGGTCTGGTGTCTGTTTTTGTGTATGATAGTTTCCAATGTCTTGGTCTGGATGTGTGTATGACATATGTGGAACTTGTGAGTGTGTGTACGTCTAGATGCATCTGTGAGTCATTTTGGATTCACCTTGTTTCAGTAACCTGTGTGTCTGCATTGTTTTTTTCAGCACATTCAAATGTAGCAGACCAGTAAATGGATGATAACAAGACTTATCCACCCAATTCCTGTGTGAAGAAATGAAATTTTGAATCTTGATGGTGGTGTGCCTGCTGTTCTGTGTTTTACAGCATCGAGTGCAAATGTCCCTCTGAGGAATGACTATGGGCAGGGGCATTCACCTGTCTACGGCCAGCCGCAGCCAGTTCATGTGTCTGTGCCAAAAACGCTTTTGACAGGTGTGCCGAGCCAGGTTGGTACTTGTCTGTTTCGTACTTTCTCCATTTTTATCAGTTAATTTTTCTCATACTTATTTTCCGAACAAATGCCATATTCATCATTAGTGTGGAATGCTATCTTATCAGGAACCCTGAAAGTAACATTTCCAAGAGAAGGAGCTGAATTTAATGTCTCCAGACTCTAGGACTGGCTGAGTTATCTTCCCTGACACTTTCATCATTTTCATTAGCGAGTTGTCAAATCATTTTTTTTTTTTTGGCAAGCAAGTTTGCCTCTTTATTGCTCTGACTAGTTGTCTGTTTGCCAGGCAGTAGTGGAGCCCTGCAAGAGACCATTTAAGCTTTCGTTTGTGTCTGATATTCAAACATCATTTGCACTGCCTTCTCTGGGCAGGATTTTGCCTGAAACTTTTGGACAGTTTATGACATTGCCTCCCCTTTCAGTCTTCTTCCTAGGGAAAGTATGTTTTCGCATCCATTGTGAAGTCATCGGACATGTTACATTGGCTTCAACATGTCCTTAAGTTTGTTGTTCTTGCTTGAAGTGGTGCCTTCAGTCTGACAACAACAAAAAAGGCTTGTGTCCCCAGTACCCACTGCTGGTGTCCCCAGTACCCAGTACTCCGCTTTCCAGCCATGCAATTTGTGTGAAGACTGGACTGGTGCTTTGTGGCAGAGCCTTCGTGACTACAATAACATGTGATACTCCGTTACAAAATTTAGGTTGACAACCCGCAAGTATTGACATGAGAGACAGTTAATGCTCCCAGACTCAAAACAGTACCATAGTGTGTTGAGAATGGCCAGTGCCTCCCCCACTTCCACACCCCTGACCCCCCCTCCCCCTCCACTCCACCCCTAGTGCCTTGTAAATGAACATGGGTTGAGAAAGAAGTTTATTTCGTCCAGAATGTGTCCTGCATTCCACTGGCACAGCTGAGTGCTAGACTGATTAATGTTGGGAGGACCTTGTGTGCCCTGCTGTCCACAGGCACAGCTGAGTGCTAGACTGATTAATGTTGGGAGACCTTGTGTGCCCTGCTGTCCACTGGCACAGCTGTGTCCTAGACTGATTAATGTTGGGAGGACCTTGTGTGCCCTGCTGTCCACTGGCACAGCTGTGTCCTAGACTGATTAATGTTGGGAGGACCTTGTGTGGGGTTCACAGAGGTACAGGAACAGCCATTATGAAGTGGGGTGTGGAGGACAAGACACAGAGGTACAGGAACAGCCATTAATGAAGTGGGGCGGAGAGGACAAGACACAGAGGTACAGGAACAGCCATTAATGAAGTAGGGCGGAGAGGACAAGACACAGAGGTACAGGAACAGCCATTAATGAAGTGGGGTGGAGAGTACAAGACACAGAGGTACAGGAACAGCCATTAATGAAGTGGGACGGAGAGGACAAGACATCTGGTGAACAGCCATTAATAAAGTGGGGTGGAGAGTACAAGACACAAAGGTAAAGGAACAGCCATTAATGAAGTGGGGTGGAGAGTACAGACACGGAGGTAAAGGAACAGCCATTAATGAAGTGGGGTGGAGAGTACAAGACACGGAGGTACAGGAACAGCCATTAATGAAGTGGGGCGGAGAGGACAAGACATCTGGTGGACCTGCACATTCTCTCTGCACTTCATAGATGTTCAGAATGAGTCCCAGTGATCATGGTGATTTTCAACATTCTGATAAAGAACATGTGGGAGATAATGTTGAGTCATGTGATGATCTCTGGTTGCCAGTTCTGAAGTGTCTCCCATGCATGTGACCATTACTACTGCTTGGTTTCTTGTTGAGGATACCCATCGTCTCAATTCCAACCTCTGTACGACGTTTTTTGGGGGGGGGGATACCAAGTCAGAAAAAGTTTCTCTCTCTTCTCAGTTATCAAGGATGGTTTGTCAGTTTCAAAATGCCATGAAGCGGGAGATTTCTGATTCCTGGCAGGCCTTTTCAGGCATTGGTAATGTTCAGGTGGTATACCCAAAACAGGTTATGTTTTAGGACACTCATTTGGCCTTACATGCAGACTGTGCTCTGCCAATACTTGTCGTCCTCTTGCAGACACCACAGTCAGTCAGGAATTCAGTTCTGGCCTTCACAACCTTGTGTTGATCAGCTCGTTGGCAATTGTCCTCTTTGTCATTCCTAGAGTTGTCCTCTGTCTCTTTCATCAACATTTTTCTTAAAGGTATTGTTGGTGAGGAGATTGGCAAAAGGTCCTTCACCTTGCTGAAGACTCTGCGTCTGTCTCTTCAGCTTGGTTGCTGTCTGCTGTATGTGAATCTTATCACCTTTCTTTCTTCTGAAAAGTCTTTCCACTGCTCAGGGGATTTGAAGGCTACTCTCAGGCAGGCTTTCCTTCAGGGTCCTTCCCCCTCAGGGATACCCTCTTGAAGATCATAGACAAAAGGCTGGACTGTCCAAGTCTACTCCCGTTTCCTTGATAGGTTGATTTCGCCCCCCTGTGGTAGAAGACATTCCCAAGGCAAGGGTTGTAGGAATTGACTGTCACAGGCATCCAGAGACAACTCCTGTCGGAGTTTGTCTCTCCACCATCCTTCGCCACTGGGAGGATCTCATCTCAGATGAGTGGTTGCCTTCAGAGGATCAGGAAG
>JADBJO010026888.1:0-7500 GCA_016801955.1 Conus betulinus | reverse complement strand
ACTGATTTTTAACCATCATCAAAAAGCAGCCCTGCTTTGTCTACTGGCTTGTGCATGCAGGTCGATGTCACTTTATCACGCCATCTGCCTCAAACGGCTCAGAGAGTGATATCAGACTGCTGTGGAACCTCCCTTCCCCCACCCCCCCTCCCATGTGGGGAATTATCAGTCTTCATTGTATCACCACTTAAAAATGATCTGCCGTTGTGTCCTCTTTTCTACTACTCTCTTCAGTTTGCCTCTTTAGTCTTCCCACAGTGTTCATGTTTCACTGTCCTGTGTTCTAGGTTTTCTGTTACTCTCTTCAGTTTGCCTCTTTAGTCTTCCTACAGTGTTCATGTTTCACTGTCCTGTGTTCTAGGTTTTCTGTTACTCTCTTCAATTTGCCTCTTTAGTCTTCCTACAGTGTTCATGCTTAGTTGTCCTGTGTTCCAGGTTTTCTATTACTGTATTTTTTTTTCCTCATGACAGTTTCTGACAGTTATCTTGTGATGAAGTAAGTGATCAGATTGCAAATATTGTAGTAGGCATTAGCTTGTGATGAAGTAAGTATTCAGATTGCAGATATTGTAGTAGGCATTAGCTATCTGTTTTGCCATCTTACTGGCCTCATGGCCTTCTGTAAGCACTTATTATTGGTGTTGCCATGTTATGGACTGATTTGATTTTGCATGCTGAGGGGTAGGGCACTCTCTGTCATGCATTCAGATTGAAGTCCCATGATGGGTTTGCTACCATGAATACACTCACAAAACAGCTCAGTTGTAGACAGCCATTTTTTGTCGGTGATAAGCTGCAATCAAAAGTACCCTCAAGCACCTGCTAACCGAGCTTTTTGGATGCATGTGGTCATGTGATCTTGTTTACCATTATTATATCCACTCCCTGATCCCCTTGTCTTGCCAGTGCTCTTTCAAATAAATATCTGCAGGACTCTGTATGCAGTACATCCATCTGTCCAACACAGTGCGCAAGATATCAGGATTACAACACTTACACAATCCAGACAATTAAAACCATGAGCTGATGCCTCCCAGGCTCCCCTCCCCACTCACCCCCTGTCTTCCACTCCAAAACATTGGATTATTAGTCTGCTAGAAAACAGCATCTTTTTCTCACATCCATGCAGTGTATTTCTTAATATAATCACCTCCTTGATCAATTATATGATGGAAATTGAGCCACAGTTGTGATCATCTTTGTGATTTGATTTACAGATCATGGATTGCAGTCAAGTGGCTTTGTGGATTTTGTTTTTTTGACTACAGGTATACCTGATCCTGACAGCTCAGCTGAGTGTGACCATAGCCTTCATCGCCTTGTTCATTTTCATGTGAGTCTTTTTTTCTTGGTTTTTTCATTCTTACAGATTTTACACAGTGTTCAACCTGATCATTCCTATTATGTGAGACCTGTTTCAAATAGCAAGTGAGAAGGAAGAGAAAAAAAAAAGTCAGAGAAGTAATGCGCAGTTGAAAAATATGACAAGGGTGAAGATGAGAGAGTGACTGACAGACATTGGAGGACTGGAGACAGAGCAGAGAACTTGTTCATCATGATACTATAGAAAGAAGACAGAGCAGAGAACTTGTTCATCATGATACTATAGAATAAGACGGAGCATGGAACTTGTTCATCATGATACTATAGAAATAAGACGGAGCATGGAACTTGTTCATCATGATACTATAGAAATAAGACGGAGCATGGAACTTGTTCATCATGATACTATAGAAATAAGACGGAGCACGGAACTTGTCCATCATGATACTATAGAAATAAGACGGAGCACGGAACTTGTTCATCATGATACTATAGAAATAAGACGGAGCATGGAACTTGTTCATCATGATACTATAGAAATAAGACGGAGCATGGAACTTGTTCATCATGATACTATAGAAATAAGACGGAGCATAGAACTTGTTCATTATGATACTATAGAAAGAAGAGAAGGTAGTGTGACAGGGTGTTGGTGAGTTCTAGTTGGGTTCTTTTGTGTTGGCAAGCTCATGTGAAGTGCCGCTGAATGGTCATGGTGGAACCCTGTGGAGGTGGATGTCCACTCATGCCGAGGGATGAGAACATTATGTGTGTGATCATTTTTGATTACCCCACCACATGGGCAGTCACACTCAACTTCGAGGGACTTCGGAGACTCTTAATGTTATGTTAGGAGCTTGTCATGACTGAAGACAATCCCTGCATAACTATGCAGAGCATAATGACATATTGATGTAGCCTTGGTGTTCTAGCCTAGGTCAGTTGGTCTGACAAAGCCTAACAACATTTAATGTAGCCTTGGTGTTCTAGCCTATGTCAGTTGGTCTGACACAGCCTAACAAATTTTGATGTAGCCTTGGTGTTGTAAGCTATATCAATTGGTGTAACACAGCCTAACAACATAATTCCCTTACCATGGTGTTTTGTTTTTTTTTGTTTGTTTGTTTTGATCACTTATCTGAACAAGCGGCAACTGTCAACAGTAAAGTTGTTTGGGCCTGATGTTGCAGAGAGCCGATCAATGAGTGGGTGAGGAGAGAGGGACTGTGGTGCTACATTGTGGCCTAGTGAGTTGGCTGACTCGTCTCTCTTCCTCAGCATTTCTCGGCACTCCGAGCCTTTTCACTTGTTTCTCTCCTTCTGTGTGTCTGTGTCCTGTCTGTTTCTCTCCTTCTGTATGTCTGTGTCCTGTCTGTTTCTCTCCTTCTGTATGTCTGTGTCCTGTCTGTTTCTCTCCTTCTGTATGTCTGTGTCCTGTCTGTTTCTCTCCTTCTGTGTGTCTGTGTCCTGTCTGTTTCTCTCCTTCTGTATGTCTGTGTCCTGTCTGTTTCTCTCCTTCTGTATGTCTGTGTCCTGTCTGTTACTCTCCTTCTGTATGTCTGTGTCCTGTCTGTTTCTCTCCTTCTGTATGTCTGTGTCCTGTCTGTTTCTCTCCTTCTGTATGTCTGTGTCCTGTCTGTTACTCTCCTTTGTATGTCTGTGTCCTGTCTGTTTCTCTCCTTCTGTATGTCTGTGTCCTGTCTGTTACTCTCCTTCTGTATGTCTGTGTCCTGTCTGTTACTCTCCTTCTGTATGTCTGTGTCCTGTCTGTTTCTCTCCTTCTGTATGTCTGTGTCCTGTCTGTTTCTCTCCTTCTGTATGTCTGTGTCCTGTCTGTTTCTCTCCTGTATGTCTGTTTCCTCTCTGTTTCTCTCCTTCTGTATGTCTGTGTCCTGTCTGTTTCTCTCCTTCTGTATGTCTGTGTCCTCTCTGTTTCTCTCCTTCTGTATGTCTGTGTCCTCTCTGTTTCTCTCCTTCTGTATGTCTGTTTCCTCTCTGTTTCTCTCCTTCTGTATGTCTGTTTCCTCTCTGTTTCATTCCTATATGTCTGTTTCCTCTCAGCCTTATTCCCTTAACCCATTTCATACTCTGTCCCTTTCTTTATCTGTCATGAACTGGTCTATATTTGTCTTTGTCTCTGTCTTGTCTATGTCTTTTCTATGACATGTATACGGGGCATAGCACTAACAATGCATCTGTCTTTTTCTCTATCGGGTGTATGTGTTTTCTTTGATATGTATACATGGCATAGCACTGACAATATATCTGTCTTTTTCTCTGTCAGGTGTATGTGTTTTCTTTGGTATGTATACATTGGTATGTATACATGGCATAGCACTAACAATGCATCTGTCTTTTTCTCTATCGGGTGTATGTGTTTTCTTTGGTTTGTAAACATGGCTTAGCATTAAATGAAATTCATTCTGAACGTGTCTGACCAGGCCAGCAGAAATTTGGACCACCAACATTTTTCTTTCTTTCTCACAGTCCTGATGCTTATGTGACATACATTAGAAAATTTAGAGCAGATGAGCATTTCAAATATCAGCCTCAACAGGCCCAGCTAAAGAGAGTTGTGCTTGAAGGTGATTTACTGTTACTGTGTGTTGCTATTTTTAGAAAGCCAGTGGTCATTTGTGTACAAAATACTGGGATAAGGCTCCTACTTCAGACACACATGCTTTTCAGGTGTGCAACCGCTTAAATTTTATGATTCAGACACTACAGAAATACTTCCCTGGTCTTGAGAGAGAGAGAGAGTCTGTGTGTGTGTGTATATGTGTGTGTGAGAGTGTGTAAACATGAGTGTGAACATGCTTGTGTGACACCAGTGAAACCCAAGTTCACAGATGTTGGCAAATAAAAACGCATCGGGCAAGTGATTTCTTTTTCAGTGACTTGCTGGTTGGGCAAGTGGGAAGAAAGTAATGGCTGAGCCCTGCTAGATATAAAACACAGTTTGTTTACATGCTTATTCTGGTGCCTGTCCCGATGGGGATGCAAGGGGTCACAGTATAAACAGCCCCCTTGCTTTTTGGAAATTGTATGCCTGTAACTTTCCATTGTCTGTCAATTTTTCTTTGTTTTTTCCTCTTTTTTTCATCTTTCTTTACTGTTGTGTACTCTGTGTAGATCATTCTGTCTGGAAATTCTTTTCTCATACATACCCGTTCAAACATGTGCCTTAGTCCTACTTGGCGTGATCTATGCCATACCAATCCGTGCCCCCACAGAATGATAGAACAGAGAGGGAAACTAAACTAAATCTCTTGGCACAGAATGATCTCCCTTGCTAAATAGATCCTTTCCGTCTGTGAATAGTTAACTCCAGTTTTGCTTTCTTTCTAGACCTGTGAACGCTTACCTGCCTTAGCTCTTTGCTTTGGCTTCACTTTGATTTGGGCATGGAATCCCGCAAGAGGCCCCACAATACTTTGATTTGGCCATGGAATCCCACAAGAGGCCCCACAATATGGACTTTGGTTCATAAGTCTAGGCCTGGGTCACAATGCCTTCAAAGGGCTGTGCAAAAGAACAAGAAAGTCATTGAATTGGCTGCTGCTTTGGAAGTCTTGTCCACTGTCAAGGAGGAAGCTGATCTGGCAAGTGTTCAAGTCAGTGAGTCAGAACCCTACTTGCTCACGTCACCTGTGCGTGACCAGATGGAATAGTTTTCAGTGTTCATGTCTCCAGGGCGAGATCCCGAGGCATAACCATCAGACGCCTTGCTGGCCTCTCAGGTAGGCAGGTTTGACATAAAGAGCCATGGAAAGAGTGTTTGTTCATTGGTGGAGAAAAGGTGCTGAAAACTGAAGTGAACTGTTCACAAGTAGGAAAGGTTGATTTGGCAAGGGAGATCACTCAAAACCAGAGGCATTGGAAGATTTGGATAAGCTCTCCTCTCTCCCTTTACTAAGATTTGGAGGTAAGATAAGATAAGATAATGTTGCATATAGCAGATTTGGAGGTGGTGGTGATAAGGCAAGGGTCAGGCCAAGTAGAAACAGGGCTCTTGTCTGGGCAGGTGAGTGTAACATCTGAAAGACTATTTCCTTCGACCATGACCATTCCATTCTTGTTGGAGAACACCTGTGAAACTGTGTTCTGATTTCAGTGTCATATTTATGACCACCTACTTTGTGCTGGTGTGCTTTCGCGATGTCAGGTAAGTCTCTACCTTTCCTTACTGTGGAACCTGTTCAAAAGTACTGTTGCTTTGTCAAGATGTTACTGTGGAACCTTTTTGTGGATGTCTGTTTGTTTGTTTTGTATGCTCAGTGTTGGCATTTGTACAAGGTGCTTGGTGTCATAAGCAATGTTCATTTGGAGATATGGGAACATAATTATATCTCATCATAGGAGTATTTTTTTTTTTTTTTCCCGTTTACTATTCCCTGTCTCATTTAAGATTTAATTTCACACTAGTCAGTCCAATGCTACTACATTTGTTTCTGTTTGTCTGTATGTTCTGTTTGATGTTTTCAAGATAAAAAATGCTATGCCAGTCTTGAAAAAATGTTAATTTATAATTGTTCATTTTGAGTAACCGAACATCAAAACGGTTGTCAATTCGTGTTTGTCCCGTTCTCCAGATGTTATCATATACATGTGTCAGGGGCAGGGTAGATGCGAAAGATGGGAACAGTTTTTGGAAGGGAGGGGGGTGGGGGAGTGGGTTCTCCTTGTTTGTGGTGTGTGCTCTGCGTCAGGTGTCATAAGCACCATTACTTTGGTGTCATGGGTATTGTCGTCATATTTCATCATGGGAAGAAGACTTAACCTGTTTGTTGTTTACTGTTCCTGCATATGATGGTTTCCTTTAAACAGTAGTAGTAGTATTAAGGAGCAGAAACAGTGTAGGGAAAAAGGAAATTAATTATTAGTCATGAAAAATGGTAAACTTACCCGTTTGAAAAGCATGCAGTCTTTAAAAGCTATTGCCTGTTTTGCAGGAGAATGAGTCCAGCCAATTTCATCTGTCTTTTCCCATTTTGTAAGTCGTTTCAAACAACTCTCTTTCCTGTTTGTTCAGTTGGCATACTTCACATTGCACTGTTTTGTATTGATATTGTTTCTCAGTGTAAGATAAAAGAACAGTATGATGATAATTGTACTTAAATGTTGCACCAGAAGGTAGTTTTAATCTTTTCTCTTTTCAAATGATACCGGGGCATCTTGTATTCAAAGCATCCTTTGCACAGCCTTATGTCTTCTTTGCAAGTTTCCAATAGCAGCGGGGCAGGACGAATTCATCTGATTTGGGATTGGAGTGGGGGACTTAGGATCTCTGATTGCAGTTGATGGGTGAATGCCTGTTGATTTTTATCTGATTTTTTTTTCAAATCACTGTTTCATGATGTGTTTTTATGTTCACAGACAGTGGCATTTTCTTACCTGACAGCAACCATTAGCAGGTCAGAATTAGTTCTCTGTTCTGTTTTATTTTGATTATTTTTGTTTATTTTGAATTTGTTTGTATGGCTTTCGATTTTGTATATTACTTGCTTGTCCATTTTTTTCTTGATTTTTCAACCTTCACATCTCTCTCTCTTTCTGTCTCTCTCTCTCTTTCTTTTTTTTTTCTTCTCTGTGTTTGTGTGTGTTTCTCTCTTTCATCTGTTTCCTTCCCCTCTCTTTCATGTCCATTTTCCATTCATTTTAATGGTCCTTTACCCATATGGTTATAAAACACTTTTTCTGTTTGTCAGCTACATGTGAAATATACTTGTGAACAGGTCAGCTATATGTAAAATATACTTGTAAACAGGTCAGCTGTATGTAAAATATACTTCTGAACAGGTCAGTTATATGTAAAATATATTTGTGAACAGGTCAGTTATATGTAAAATATACTTGTGAAACAGGTCAGCTATATGTAAAACATATTTGTGAACAGGTCAGTATATGCAAAATATACTTGTGAACAGGACCTCTCCGCACGCTGGAGGGCTGTCCTACTTTGCTTGCGTATCACATTTGGTATCAATTTTTTCTCTTGCTTGTGTAACTGAAACTGTATACTTCGATGCAATTCAAGTATAGGTGGACTTGGAAGATTTTTTTTTAGAAAAAACAGTGTTCCAGAGTTGTCCACCCTCAATTTTCAGAGGAGTGTGCTCCCAAGGAGGGCATGGAGGGGGGGGAGGGGGGGGGGGGGGCATAATTTGAGTCATTTTC
>JADBJO010026887.1:0-21995 GCA_016801955.1 Conus betulinus | reverse complement strand
ACATATGGGGGGTGAGTGCCTACATAGAACATGGACTGGGTTCCACATTCACGGGTTGGAAGCCTTAAATAGAACATGGCCCCAATACCAGCATTGGGGAGTTGAGGGACTGTAGAAGAGAACATGGCCCAAACTATACCACATTGGGGAGTTGCTGGCCATACATAGAAAACATGGCCCTGGGTGACCCCAAATTCCGGGTTGACATGCCCTTAAATAAAACATGGCCCCAAATACACCACATTGAGGAGTGAGGGCCTGTAATAGAACATGGCCACCGATGTATGAACCACACCTGGGGAGTGGAGTGCCTTATATAGAACCATGGCCCTGGTACCACATTCAAGGGTTGAATGCCAGAAATAGAAACAGACCCCGATATCCACACAGAGGAGTTGAGTACCTTAAATAGAACATGACCCCCGATACCCCACACTGGGAAGTTAAGTGCCTTAAATAGAACATGGCACCATTATCCTACATGGGGAGGGGAGTGCCTTAAATAGAACATGGCACCGGTATCCCACACTGGGGAGTTGAGTGCCTTAAATAGAACATGGCCCCAGATGCCCCACACTGGGGAGTGAAGTGCCTTATGTAGAACACGGCCCTGGTACCCACATCAAGGGTTAAATGCCTTAAATTAGAACCAAGGCCCCAATATCCCACATTGGGGAGTGACAGTGCCTTCAATAGAAACATGGTCCCCGTACTCCACATTGAGGAGTTGAATGCCTTAAAATAGAACATGCCTCCCGATATCCCACATTGGGAGTTGAGTGCCTAAATAGAAACATGGCCCCCAAAAACCCCCGATGGGAGTGGAGTTCTTAATAGAACAACATGGCCCCCGAATCCCGCATTGGGGAGTTAAGTGCCTGATATAGAACATAGCCCTGGTACCCATTCTTCAAGGGTTGAATGCCTAATAATAGAATAAGGCCCCCTATACCCCACATAGGGGAGTTGAGTGCCTTAAATTAGAACATGGCCCCCGATTACCCCACTACATTGGGGAGTTGAATGCCTCAAAACAAAAACTGGAAAACTACACTACACTTAGGATGTTGATCCGCCTTAAACAGAACCAGCCCCCCCCCCCTCCCCCCCTCGTCCCCCCGCCCGCCACCTTTCAGCGGAGGAGAGTTGCAGCACCTCCTTAACTGGCTTTGACATCTTACACTGAGGAGCTGACCAGCTTAAAACAGACACAAGTTGGGACTGCTTTGTGGCACTGGGACGACGTGGAATCAGGGAGGAGTAATCTTCCATCAGTTGTAAAGAGATCCATTTTTTAAAAGTGTTTCTGGGCACTGCTACGGCAAAGATTGAAGCCAGGGAGGTGACTGCGTCAAGAAGACTCACAACAAGTGTGGACAGTCATCTGCATTTTCTGGTTACTATACACCAAGAATCAATGTGACAGTCATCTGCATTATCTGGGTACATACAACAATAAATCAATGTGACGTTAAGTCATCTGAATTTTTCTGGGCTACTACACCAATTTAAATCAATGGCTGACAGTCATCGCATTTTCTGGTTATTACGACACCAATAAATCAATGTACAGTCATCTGCATTTTCTGGTTACTACACCAATAAATCAAATGTGACAAGTCATCTGATTTTTTGGTTACTCAACACCATAAATCAATGTGACAGTCATCTGCATTTTCTGGTTACTACACCAATAAATCAATTGTGAACAGTCCATCTGCATTTCTGGGTGTTACTACACCAATACATCAATGTGACAGTCATCTGCAGTTTCTGGGTTACTACGCCAGTTCGACATCATGGACAGTCATGCATTTTTCTAGTACTAACACCAAAATAAATCAATGTTGACAGTCATCTGCAGTTTCTGGGTACTACACCAATTAATATCAATGTGACAGTCATCTGCATTTCTGGTTACTACACCAATAAATCAATGTGTGACAGTCGATCTGCATTTCTCTGGTTACTACACCAATAAATCAATGTGACATCTGCATTTTCTGGTTACTACACCAATAAATCAATGTGACAGTATCTGCATTTTCTGGTTACTACGCCAGTAACATCATGACAGGTCATCTGCATTTTCTAGTAGTTACTACACCAATAAATCAATGTGAATGGGCAGTCATCTGCATTTTCTGGTACTACACCAATTACATCATGTGACAGTCATCTGCATTTCCTGGTTATACTACACCATAAATCAATGTGACAGTCATCTGCATTTCTGGTTATACAACCAATAAATCAATGTGACGGTCATCTGCATTTCTGGGTATACTTACACCAATAAATCAATGTGACAGTCATCTGCATTTTCTGGGTTACTACACCAATAAATCAATGTGACAGTCATTACTACATTTCTGCTTGGTACATCACGACAGTCATCTGCATTGCGAGTTACTACACCATAAATCATGTGACAGTCATCTGCATTTTCTAGTTACTACACCAAATAAATACATTGTTGACAGTCATCTGGCATTTTCTAGTTACTACGCCAATAAATCCAATGTGACAGTATCCTGCATTTTTCTAGTTACTACACCAATAAATCAATGTGACAGTCGATCTGCATTTTCTAGTTACTACACCAATAAATCAATGTGACAGTCATCTGCATTTCTGGTTACTACACCAGTACATCAATGTGACAGTCATCTGCATTTTCTAGTTACTACACCAATAATCAAAGTGAATCATCTCATTGGTTTTGGTTACTACCCAATAAATCAATGTGACAGTCATCTGCATTTTCTAGTTACTACAACAATAAAACTTTCAATGTGACAGTCATCTGCATTTGTAGTTACTACACCAATAAATCAATATAAACGAATTAGCTATTGTTCCTAAGAATCAAACCAAGGTTCATAATTAATCGGTACATGAGATCCCATAGTTCCCACCACCGTTCGAGGTTACGACTCCGATCAAAGGATCCTGGGATTGTGAGAGCAGATATGGAAGGCGGCTATCTAACTCTGATGGTTACGAATAGTAGCGCGTGTGTGTGTTTGTAGGTTTGGAACCATTACTTTCTCGCTCGGTGTGGGGTGAAAACAAAGAAGAAGAAGAGAGTGGAGGAAAATAGGTGCACATTTTCCAATGTTCTGATGATGGGATGTTCATGTTCATATGTGAATAGCAAAAGCATATCAGTAACATTGGTGTTTGCTTTGCTTGTCGATAGTGCTTCTTAGGCATTGTGTCGTTTGGTGTGTTGGTTCGTAAATCGTTTGCGTTGCGGGTCATTATTTGCTGACTAGGATTAATGTTTACCCTCATGACCAGCATCGCCATCCTCGTTTGCCGTCTCGTTATTTTGTCGCGCATTCAAAGTGTTGTGTTGTTGTGTTGATGTGTGGGTGTGTTGTGTTGGGGTGTGTTGCTGCTGTGCTGCTGCTGTTGCTGTGATAATAATTATATTCATGGTGATGATGATGATGATGATGTGATGATGATGCTGATGAGGATGATCATAATTCCTTCATCAGAATCACATCATCAACATTGGCGGCAGCAACAGCAGCCCACTGTGAGTCAGCAAACACGCTCTATACATCATCCACCATCACTACCATAATAAATAATAATAATCGTCAGCACCACCATCAGCATCAGACATGAACGCTAGTGATATTGCCTATCAAAATCCTACCAGTTGTCACGGAAAAGCGACGTGTCTTATCGTGGATCAACGGGACAGCTGTGGGAACGCAGAATTGAAAGCAGGAGTTCGGGCGTAACGTGTCCAATTTACTTTCATCAGCGCCAACGACGTGCAGAGGAGTTAATCACTTAGGGTCCCCGTGTACCATAACAGCCATTACTCTGAAGAGTCATTATAGCAATGGCCAAATTTCCAGGAATGCGAATTATCACATTCCGTGAGTAGTTTCTTTTGGTCTGGGTGTGTGGGCGCGTGTCATAGTGCGTGGCGCGCGCGGCGCGCCGCGCTGCGCGCGTGGGTGTGTGTGTTGGTGTGTGGGTGTGTGTGACCATTCCGAGGCGGAAAAAATGGTTACATCGACACCGTGCTGGAGGCATAGCCATACCAGAACAAGAACCTCCTCAAACCTGTCCGCCTTGCTCAGATTTTTCCCCCATCCATCAAAGTTACACACCCCACTTCCCAGTCAGTCAGCTGCTGGCAGACAGTTCCTCCCCTCAAAGAGGGACGCTCAAAAACTCAGGATGAAATAGGATACCTGAACTGAACAACTTCCCTCCATCCACTCACAGACACAGCATTCAGAACTCGAAATGCATTGGCATTCACAGATTTGCTTGACAAAGAATGATTTCACATTGTGAGAAGCTCAAATGTTGAGTTTTCACCAACTGTGGCATATCTGTGCCATCGTTAATGATGTCTCAGCGCACCACAACTGTGCAGAACAAACAACCTGAGGAATCCCAGATCCAAAAGTAAAGGCAAACCACTGCCTGTCCTCTTTGACCCCCACCCGATCCTACCAGTTTCAGCAGGATCATCAGTCCACTGCCAATAGTAGATCCCAAAAAACCGCTTTGAGACCAAACCGATGATTACTTCCAAGGTGAGACAAAAAGATCGAAGACTTTATGGGTGTGCTCCAAACTGAACAAAATCACAGACCTTAGTCACTGCGTACTTTCTGTCAAAAACCAAGCGCAAATTTGTCCGCACCAAGCACAGACCCCTCTACATGGGCCATACGGCCTCATTCAAACATTAAAAAGTACATTATCTTGTCAGACTCACTAATGTTGTATCTACCATCCGTGAACGTGTGGTAAAAATCATGTGGGTGAGGGACACCCGTACACTGATCCACGCATGTCTGAACACCCGGCGGAAACATCGCAGCGATGGAACAAAACCAGTTGATATCTAAAACAAGTCAATCATGTCCAAAGTCCTGGCTCTTGGCAGTCACAGAACGAAAACTTTGAGCATACCATGCAGGAAATCCCATCTCATTGCAAGACTAAAAGGGACCCTCGCCCAATTGGCATCAGATCAAAAAATGCCTTGTGCCTTTTCCTCTCCGGAACATCGGCTTGCAGTCTTCCACAGACGCACTACCATACTTCGCATGACTACCTGATGTATGGATACTTACAGGCTATATCTCTTCTCTCATCATTGCTGTATAGCTGCTTTATCAACCCATTTTCTTATCAGTATCTTATCAGTTATCTACACGCTAGTTTGGTATTCTGATTTCTACGTTACATACATAACTTCATCTTTTGCCCAATTTTCTTTATTAATACATTTCTTATAATAGTCCTAATCACTATTTACCAGCCCCGTTCTTGGTTACTCTGATTTCTGTTCCAAAGGACAGTACTTTCTCTTTGGCTAGATTTCTTCCTCTTTCCGTTTTGTTTGTTGGTTGTCTTCCGTTTCTGTGTCAATAGTAACGTTACGTATACTCACTGACCATTTTCATTCCTGTCCGCCAATTACTGATAAATTATTATTGTTGTCGTGTTGTGTTTACATTATTCATTCTCAATATTGGTCATTAACTGCAGAATTAGTATGAATTTTCGAATTATCCTTTTTTCTTATTGTTCTTACTATTATCATTATTTTTACTTGGTGTTGCTGTTGGTACCAACACTCATAAGTCATTATTCCATAACGCAAGTATGGAGCTTACTTCCTTTTGTTTTCTAAAATTCCTATGCATTGTATATTCTTAGCTTGCTTTCGTTACTGCTGTCTCAATTTTTTATCATTATCATTCTTGTAAAGAAAAAAATGGTCATGATATTGTCATAAATATTTGTGATTTCTTGGATTTTCTTTTCATATCTCAAGTTGTATACTACTTTATTAGTAGTGGTAGTCAATCATCATCATCATCATCATCATCATCATCTCATTTCATGTTATGTCATGCTATCGTAGCCTATTATTACAACGATTTTCGCATTTTTTCTTCAGGTTTCTTCCCTTATCCTAACCATACCACAATCTATATCTCAGTATTGTTAGCATTGTGTGGTGTTGTTTGGTTGGTGGTATTGGCCATAGGACAACCATCATTAGTGTCTCCTTATCATTATATTCATCCATATCATCATCGTCGTCATCATCATCATCATTATAACTATTGAACCTTTCCTTTTCCCTTCTCATAAATTTTTGTACATCTAAGAACAAATTCTCATTAGATCAAAGCGACAACGTGATTGTTCTTCATGTTTTCATTGTTTGAATGTTAATGTTCTACCCGGAGTAAAAAAAACAAGGATTCGCAACAGGTCGAAACAAGTTAGTTTGTCTTAATTGTTTCTTTAATATTGTTATATATGAATACTTATATAGCGCTCTCTTCTCGCTAGAGACCCGAGCTCTAAGCGCTTTACATGTCAACATGCGTTTTACACAACGTGCTGCCTACCTGGTATGCCGGACTGAAGTAACTGCCAGCGGGCGCTTCATTCAGTCGTTTCATGTCGTCCAGTCAATATCGTTCCATATTGTTCACCTCAATTTCCTACTTCCTCATTCTTTCCATTTCTCATGCAGGGCGCAAGCTGTTATGTTAAACCCTGTCATCCCTATCTCTCCCTCCTCTTCCGAAATTTGGTGGTCGGGAAGTGTACGTTTGTGCGAGAATGTTTATGCGTGCGTTCACACACGGACTCCTGTTTATAGTTTTCATTCGAAGGACTGTTTGGGAAGGGAAAGGTGATCAGAACCAATGTTAACTCCGAAGGAAAAATCCCTCGTACCACGGGGGGAAACGGCCCGGCGGAGAGATTCGAACCTGCATACACCCCAGGATCACTAAGACCTTTTCTTTGAATCCTCTGTCACTATCCATGAAGCAACAGATGTCATATCAGAATATATCAGTTTTGTCAAGATTTAATCATTCCAATCAAAAACAATCAAAATTTTCCCTAAATAAAAACCATGGGTAACGAAGCCACTGAAAACCGTGTTAAATGAAAAGAAAATTGCCTTCCAAACAGAAAACAAAATGGAACGTAAGAAAGTCCAATAAAACTGAGAAAGGAAATATACGCTCAGCCCAAACAAAGATGATTTCACCGATGCATTGGGAGTGATAAAAGGGAAATCAAAGCAAAGATAGAAGATGAGATCATTATAGAAGATACAACAATACTTTCAATGTTTAAAAGACTAAATATCCAAAAGGCGCCTGGACCAGACAATATTAGTAGTGTATTACTCAAGAACTGTGGATCTCAACTCCGTCATGTCTTCACTAGACTATTCAATTGGTCTATTAAAACTTCAACTGTCCCTTCTCTCTGGAAAGCCTCAGTGATCTGTCCTATACCAAAAAGTCTAAACCATCTTCCCTCAATGACTACCGCCCAGTCGCTCTAACATCCATTGTGATGAAGTGTTTCGAATTTATCCTTAAATGTCAGACCCAGGCTTATCCTGTGGATCACAGATTTCCTCATCTCCAGATCCCAGTCAGTGCGCTATCAATCTGTCATGTCATCTGTCCTCTTTTGCTCCACAGGTTCCCCTCAAGGTACCGTTCTTTCTCCTGTCCTCTTTACTCTGTACACCAACGACTGCATTGGTACAGAAGAAACACCAGTCATTAAATATTCAGATGATACAGCCCTGTAGACCTTTCCAATTCTGATGTAACATATTTTGATGAAGTTGAGCGTTTCAGCACCTGGTGTAAAGAAAATTATCTTGAGCTTAACGTCAAAAAAAAAAGGGAGATGATCATAGATTTTAGGAAAGCGGAAAATTATGTGCCTGATCTTTACATTGATGGAGAAAAAAGTGGAACGGGTAGAGGAATACAAATATCTGGGCACAACATTAGACAATAAGCTCACTTTCAATACACACACCAGGTCCGCATACAAAAAAATGCCAAATTAGAATGCATTTCCTACGCAAATTGAGGAATCTGCATGTCCAGCCAAAAATTCTTAAAACATTTTACAGGAGTTTTATTGAGTCTGTCTTGACTTTTTCATTTGCTGGTATGGAAATCTTAATTTGAAAAACAGCAAACTCTTGGATAGCGTTGTGAACATCTGCGGCAAGATTGTTGGTGAGAGACAGGAGAGAGTATGAGTGAGTTGTATGAAAGGCGTGCGGTCAACAAGGCTCGTGCGATTGTTAGTGACAGTGGGCATACGCTTGCGCGACAGTTTGTGCTCCTTCCATCAGGCAGACGATTTTGTGTTCCCCAGAGCTAAGCTGATGCGCACAAAAAAGAGCTTTGTGTTCAAATCCATTGCGTTTTTAAACAAACACAGCGTGTAAGAAGAGGCGATGGATCACCTGTGACACAAGCATGTGCGCGGGTGTGTATGTCCGTGAGCAAGCGGGAAAGTATAGATGCTGGAGTGGAGTGTGGGTGTTGTTTTGTTTTATGTGTGCATGTCCTGGAACAGTGAGGAATAGAAATGTCTGGAATATGTCTCATCTTAATGATTTTTAATGATAAATCACCTCTCTCTCTCTCTCTCTCTCTCTCTCTCTCTCTCTCTCTCTCTCTCTCTCTCTCTCTACGTGCACACATTTATGTATATATAATCAAGAGTGGCTGAGTGTGTACTTTATTTGCACTACCAAAAGGAGAAAGATTGAAATTTCCATTTTTGGTGTTACACGCATGTTTTTATTGTTTGTAAGTAATTTTAATTTCCAGTGTCACGTTTTGTTGTATGTCTTAACTTTTAGGGCAGCGGTCACAAATGTAATTTCTCTTGTAACGAGAGATAATAAAGTTTTCTGATTGACAGGTATTAATGCTTTGAAAAAATGCAAATTGTAACAGGTAAATTGACATCATTTCCCAAATACCTAAGACATTTTCAATGAAATTCAATTCTAGACTCATGAATAAACATTGCAAATAAAATACTGCTTAGCAGCAAGGTAGAATTAAAGATGAATTTGTACGTATATGGGTGTGTACTCACACATGTTTGTACGATTGCAAAAGAATCTTTGACAGATTTCTTTGTCTTCTTTGAGTGTAATTTGAAATGTTTGCTTGTTGCTGTAAAGTTGTTATTTTTGTTGCAGATGGAACCGTCAAACCATACCCCTTTAGTTGTTTTTTTTAAATGGCTGTATACTGGAAAATGGTAAAAGCATTGACAACAACTGAAGAAGCACAGGCAATCATCTAAATACTGCAATTTAAAAAAACAAACAGAAACCAGAAAAGAAAAAACACGTGCAACAAAAAGAACATCAAACAAAATGCAACAAAGGAAGATAAATTTAACTGAGAATGAAAACTTTTGTCCCTCCAAATAAACACAATATCTGCAAGCAAATTACATCCATAATCATCAGACACATCAGTACATAATGATAGAAACATATAACAATCTTGAACACATACATAATAATGATAGAAATGTAACAATCTTGAACACATACCTTATGATAGAAACGTAACAATCTTGAACACATGCATAATGATAGAAATGTAACGATCTTGAACACTTACATAATGATAGAAACATAACAATCTTGAACACGTACATAATGATAGAACACAAAAAAAATCTTGAACATGTACATAATGCTAGAAATGTAACTATCTTGAACACATACATAATGATAGAAATGTAACAATCTTGAACAGTATATAATGATAAAAATGTAACTATCTTGAACATGACTCAATGAAATCTTGATCTGAGACTTGCTTTGTGGTTGTGAGTACATCACCAACACTTTAATGGCTGAAAAAAGACCAACTCAGCAGCAGTGTACAGACTTCTCTGATTGGCTTTGTTAGGATAGCCTGATATTGACAGCTCTCCTTTGATTGTCGGCTTGGGACATGGTGGACTTATGGTGGGGCCACAATCAGCAGCACAACAGTATTTCCCAAGGGAAGGCACAGAAGACGAGACAACAAAACAGATGAACATGGTGCACTCTTCCACCACTTCCTTTACATTCAAAACAATAAAAACTGTGACCTGGCAAGACGGCCACATGATATCCTCATCTTTCTCTTTAGAAATGAAAGGGAATTGTTATCAAAGCGTAAGGAAGGCTCACAAATACTGCCATCTGTTAGAAGGACCTAGAGAGGGATGACTTCAAGACAAGCACACAATACAGTTGGAAGAAATCCAAATGCTGCTACTAACCAGTAAAATCATCAATAACAGAGACAGAACAAGACAAAAATGTGTGTACACATGTTCACACACATGAAAATACTTAATGCAAGTATGCACACAGACAGGAAGGAACACGCGACGAGCTAGAAACGCTTCGACAGTAGCAGAGAATAAAATGACAAAAACGACATCAAAGATGAAAAAGAAGACAAAAAAAGATCAAAGCAAGAACAGAAAGCAATCATCTGGCCAACAGAGTGGGAACGAAGGTGGTGTGACCTTATTGGAAAATGAAAATAAGGAAAACTTGGCTCAGGCGATCAACGGCCGCTTGAACGAAAAGGAAGAAAATGACTCTGGGCTGGAACACAGGTCAGCCGAAGATGTTGAGATAGAAAGTGGTGGGAAAAGGTTGGAGAAAATAATAATGGAGTTATGTGCGCGTGAATTTCTAAACTAGAGAAATTGGTCGAAGAGCAAACAAGAACAATTGCTTCTTTCAAGAAAAATGCGGACGGAAAACCAAAAAGCAGTGGGACCCAAACACAGGAGACCCGCATAGCCCAACCTCCACAGACCCGGTCCTACGCAGAAGCTGTTGGCTCCTCATCCTCACCTTTACCAACACCAACACCCTTTCATCAGAGCCGACCAGACTCCCCATCCAAAGGTGAGTCGAAGTATCGAAAAGGATGCAAAAAAAAAATCAGAGAAGCCTATTCAAAGAACAAGGCAGAAAAGGCACGTCACTTCCAAACACGTCATAGTACCTGAAGAAAAGAAAATGCGTCAGAACCACTACACACCATCAGATTCGCCCCGTGTACTAATACTGCATGATTCGACGATGAAGAAAATAGATGCAGCCAGACTCGGCAATGCATACGGTCTACAGGTGGCCTTCCCTCAATGCCTTCACTGTAGATAAAATAGAGGATGTGGCGAAGTCTGCCAGTGAGGAACTTAAGCTGAACCCTGACTGTGTGGTGCTCCACACAGGCATCAACGACCTGAAAGCAAAGGATGCAGCAGAATGTGGTTCTCAAATGGCTTCAGCAGTGAAAGGAATTAAGGCGATATTTCCAAAAGCCCACGTTGTAGTAAGCCGAGCTTTACAAGTCAAATCAAACATACTGGAAGCAAAAAGAACTGTCTACAACGCCTATACCTATTCAGAGATCCTCAAGCGAGGTACGAAGAACGTGACCTACGTAGGCTACGACGCCATCACAGGGGCCTCCACTTCCAGGACTACATCCACCCAAACGCTGAAGGTGCGAAGTACATGGCAGGGAACCTTGGCTGCCACCTGCATCGCCTTTTCTGGGAGCGACCTCAATGGAGGCAGAGATGCAGAGCTGACCGTTGGTGCCCCCCTCCGCCTGCATTCATGCCCCCTCCCGGCTTTGGTTGTTCACTTCCTCCTTGGGCCTTCATGCCATAAACTGACAATTTTGTTTGTACAATAGCTATAGGGTTGAAATGTCTGCGAGGTCTTTGGAAACAAAAACAGGCATATTTTGTGGTTTTTTTTTTTTTAGGAAGAGATTTGGAGGAGACCTGCCCACTTTGTTTTCCTTTCTCAGGTTTTATACTCCTACTTTTCTATTTCCAAATACCTTTCAGACATGATAACCAACTAGTGAAAAAATAGAACATTGATATTGAGACACTATTTATTATGAGAAGAAAAAGAAAAACTAACATAAAAAAAATCTACAATGGAACTGTCGCTCTATTACAAAAAAAAATGTATATTACTTAAAGCAATATTTATCATCTGAAAATATTCAAGTGTTATTACTACAATCATTGAATGTAAGCAGTGATAAACTGCCTGTTATACCTGGATATTACCACCCTCCAGTTTTTGAACAATGTTCTGACCGTCGTGTTCAAACTGCTATTTATTAAGTGAAGGTCTGGACCATTGCATAAGAACAACACCTGTAACTAATAGCATGTCATCTGTTTTCATGTTGTGCCGTTATGGTAAAATTCTCATCAAATTTAATTTTGAATCTTGCTTCAGTCTATCTACCAAAAGGACCCAATAATGAAAACACAGAATGGTTCAGGGAATTTCAGGATCAAAGGGATAAATGGATCATAGGAGGTGACTTTAACGCTCATGCACCTTTTTGGGACAACAACTGTTCTTTTGTTTCAAATAATCGATTATTAGATAATATTGCAGACTCCATTTTATGCATTACTTAATAATGGGAATATTACACGTATACCTGATATAGCTACCCATAATCCCTCCGCCATTGACTTAACATTTGCCTCTCCCATCACTGGCAGTAAACTATTCATGGGAAAGAGGGAATGATTCTCTAGGATCAGACCACGTTCTATAACAATATCATTGAATAATAAAATGGAGGATAAGGAATATTTTGAAGAAGATATGATTCCAAAATACAATTATAAATGTGCAGATTGGTCTCTTTTTAAAGATAGTCTTAGAAACATGGACATAGAGTTTTCATCTGTGGATAATATAAACGACCAATATAAACGTTTCTGTAAATACATTCTTGAAGCAGCAAATACATCTATTCCAAAGCTAAAAAGCACAAATTCAAAGAAACATAGGGGGAATGTTTGGTGGAACAAAGAATGTGAAATTGCGAACAACAAGAAAAAAGAAGCATTTAAGCTTTATTGCAAAAAGAGGTCAGTAAGTAATCATAAGAAAATGAAAGAGTCTGGAAAGGAAAGTGATGATGTAATAGAAAATGCTAAGACGCAACACTGGAATAACTTTTGTAATCTGAAAATTAGAGATTGTAAAGATATGAAGAAAGTTTGGGAAGAGATAAAAGCTATGAAAAATGGATTTATATCTCCTCAGTATCCCATAAAAATAAACAATAATGATATTCCTAGTGCTGAAGAAAAAGCAGAAGCCTTTGTAAACATGTTTGCTAATGTTAGCTGCCCTGAGGGACTGACAGATACTGATAGAAATTATAGGATGCATGAAGAAAAAATGTGAAGCAAATACAGAAGGAACACAGGATAAGTGCAATAATCTTAATGCTTCTTTAACAAAAACAGAACTAAAAGAAACTATACGACAAATTCCAAATAAAAAATCATCAGTAGGATTAGATGCAATATCTAATCAGATGTTAAGGAATTTGCCCGAAAATTTTATTGATTTTCTTCATGGATTATTTGATAAATGTTGGAGAAGTGGTGAAATGCCGAAAATCTGGAAAACAGACAATTATTGTCCCTATTCACAAACAAGGTAAATCTACTAACGATATTAAGAACTATAGGCCTATCGCATTAACATCCCATGTCTGTAAACTCTCAGAAAGAATAGTTCTAAATAGGCTTGTACATTATTGCGAAAAATATATGATGTAATTCCAGTTAACCAAGCTGGCTTCCGAAAAGAAGATCAACAACAGAAATCTTAGTAAAATTAGCTACTAATATAAAAAAACAATTTGCCAGACGTAAATGTATATTAGCCACCTTTTTTGATATAAACAAAGCGTATATGACCAAGTGTGGCATTTCCAGCTCTTGAACAAAATTAAAGACATTGGCCTGTCTGGAAACATATATAACTATATTAAATGTTTTTTGCAAGACAGGGTGATACAAACTAGAATAGGGAAAACTTATTCAACATCCAGAAACTTATCAATGGGAATCCCTCAAGGGTCAGTTTTAGCTCCCCTTCTCTTCACCATATTAATGTATGATTTGCAAGTAATATCGAACAATGTTGTGCTTGCTCAATATGCGGATGATATATGCATGTGGATGGAAGTAACTCTGAAAAAGAAAACGCCCCAGCGTAGTATAAATTATATAAAAAAAAGATTTATCAACGTGAGCTTGACAAGATGGGTGAATATATGAAGCTAAATGGGCTAAGTCTATCTTATGAAAAAACAAACATCATTCTCTTTAACAATGGCTTAAATCCAGATAGAATGCCTGTCTTTACTTTGGGAAATACAAGTATTAAATATGTAACACAGGTAAAATTTTTGGGAGTTCTTTTTACTTCAAAGTTAACATGGAATATACACATTGATAATTTGCTAACTAAAGCAAGGAAAACGTTAAATTTAATAAAAAAATAGTCTCTAATCAAAAAAGGGGACAAAACTCATTTACATTAGTAACACTGTGTAAATCTTTAATGCGATCAAAGTTAACATATGCACAAGAAGTTTTTTTTTCAGCGCTCCAAAGTATTTATTAAAAAAAGCTTCAAAGCATTGAATGTAAGGCATTAAAAGTAGCACTATGTCTACCAACTCATGCATCATCATCACTAACATATTTTGAGACTCAAATGCTTCCATTAGAAGAGTATAGACGATTAGCGTGTTGTAAATATGTAAATTAAAAATTCGGCTTCAAAACATACATCAACTCTGACATAAAGGTTAGGTCAGATATTGACTTTCCTAAAAGAGCTAAATCAATATCCTCTCAAGTTACACTAGCAACATTCACAACCAAAACTATAACCGACTCTGGCATTTCTACAGATAAAGATTCAGTATCTGTCAGACCACCCTTTTTCCCAATACCAACATGGGAACTTCAAAAAGCTTATTTTGACCTTGACCACACAGATATAAAGAAAGACGAAAACATGAATATGCTAGCCAGTTATACTAAATGCCATATTGAAAAGAACTACGTGAGTCATTTAAAGGTATACACAGACGGTTCTTGTATAAGCAGTAAAACAGGGTGTGCTTTTTAATCCCTGACTTGAAAATTGAGAAATCGTTCTATATTGGATTACACAAGCCCATATTTACAGCAGAACTAACAGCAATACTTATGGCCTTAAATTATTTGATCGACTTCCCTCAAACTATATTTCAGATTCTTTTTTGTGTAGATTCTAAATCAGTTTTGCAGGCATTACAAGCCTTACAACTGCACACCCGGCCAGAAATGATTATGGAAATTAGTTGCTTATACACATATGCTAATTGTAAGTGTACCCAGATAACGTTTTGTTGGATACCATCTCACTGTTCTTTATACTATAATGAAAAGGTAGACAGGGCAGCTAAACATGGCGCTAAGTGTGGTTCTCAGTCTGAATACCTTCATTTTCCTCTTTCCTTGCACGAGCAGTATGGCCTACTAAGGTCGCACATTTGGAATGTTTTCCAAAATGAAGTGAAACATCAAAACGACCAAGACCATTTTCAATATTCAAAATATAAAAGATAACTTTATAACAATTAAAAAATTACTTCCCTTATGTATAGATTTCCTAATGTATAACTTGATGCTTTCAAAACAAAGTATGTCAAAGATATAGTTTGCATTTGTAGATGCAAAATATCTCCTAATCACATTCTTTCATGTCAAAGCTTGAAGATATTCATTCCAGTTATTATCGCAGAATAACTCGCTCAGTATATTCGACTCACCAGCTTTGACTTATGACTTTTTTTGTAAGTCTAGAGAACAGTCCAATTGGTCACTATCTATAATAATCTTTTTTTTTAATGCGCAAGTGATGGAGGGGTAGAAGAGGAGGGGGGGGGGGGGGGGGGCGATGTTCATAATTTTGTTGATTTTTTTTTTTTTCTTTTTTTTTCTTTTTTTTTCTTTTTTTTTTTTTTTGCTATTATAATCGTGTAGCTATATTTTCTTCCTACATTCAAATACACATACATTTTCACGCCTAAGCATCCATATGTATACACACGTACATGAATATGTAGAACCCCATACAGTTTAGACATACACAAAGCTTACTCTCTTACTCATCCACTTTTTTTTCCGTCTGATATCACGATTAGTGGAAAGATGTTAAATAAATGACACACACACACGCACATGCATATGAACACACAAATCTTTGATTGTTTTAAAACACCTGCGCATGTGTCCGCACTTACACATACACGCACATACACACACACACACACACACACACACACACACACACACACACACACACACACACACACACACACACACATCTTTTACTTTGTGAAAACATAATATTTACCAATAAACCTATCTGTATAATGAATAAAAACAAAAAACCAAAAAAAAAAAATTGTCATAGTCTCATCAGTGTCACATCCAGTCCATGAAGTAATGAATGAAGGCTGTTCACTCTGTGTTGTTTATGATTAAACCTTCACGGTCGGTGCTGCCCAAAGACATCTTATACTTTGAAACACTGATGCACTACAACGGAAGACGAAAATGAAATACTTTAAATCAGTAAACTATCAACAAGAGAGAATCAGCCTAGGAATTCTCATATCAGCCACAATATTACTTTTAATTCAGTTCCTTCAAAGGCATCACTGAGGACAATCATTTCAAAGCACTTGCTGTCCATCATAGAATGATTGCAAATTGAGCAATAAACAACAGTGATTAGATGGCTAAGAAACTGAACACACACATATATCATCCCCTTTAAGAACAGCTGTAGACCGATATCCTCAGAATGAAAGACAAAGGATGGATGAAAAATATAAACTCTCCTCAACTTAAAAAAAAAGTATTGGTAAGAAAAATGCAAGAAACTGCTCTTTCTCCCTCTGTCTCTCTTATTTCCCACACATACGTACAGAACACTGTGTACATACACACATTTATGTGCATATGTATTTGTGTATCTCTCCAAAGAAAGGGCAGTCATTCAAACACAGTTCACAGCAGGTGTCTCTCTGAAGACAAGGGCTGTTACTCAAACACAGTTCACAGCAGGTATCTCTCAAGACAAGGGCAGTCGTTCAAACACAGTTTACAGCAGGTGTCTCTCTCAAGACAAGGGCAGTCGTTCAAACACACAGTTCACAGCAGGTATCTCTCTCAAGACAAGGGCAGTCGTTCAAACACATTCACAGCAGGTATCTCTCTGAAGACAAAGGCAGTCGTTCAAACACAGTTCACAGCAGGTATCTCTCTGAAGACAATGGCAGTTGTTCAAACACAGTTCACACAGCAGGTATCTCTCTGAAGACAATGGCAGTCATTCTAACACAGTTCACAGCAGGTATCTCTCAAGACAAGGGCAGTCGTTCAAACACAGTTCACAGCAGGTATCTCTCAAGACAAGGGCAGTTGTTCAAACACAGTTCACAGCAGGTATCTCTCTAAAGACAAGGGCAGTCGTTCAAACACAGTTCACAGCAGGTATCTCTCAAGACAAGGGCAGTCGTTCAAACACAGTTCACAGCAGGTATCTCTCTGAAGACAAGGGCAGTCGTTCAAGCACAGTTCACAGCAGGTATCTCTCTAAAGACAAGGGCAGTCGTTCAAACACAGTTCACAGCAGGTATCTCTCAAGACAAGGGCAGTCGTTCAAGCACAGTTCACAGCAGGTATCTCTCTAAAGACAAGGGCAGTCGTTCAAACACAGTTCACAGCAGGTATCTCAAGACAAGGGCAGTCGTTCAAACACAGTTCACAGCAGGTATCTCTCTGAAGACAAGGGCAGCCATTCAAGCACAGTTCACAGCAGGTATCTGTCTAAAGACAAGGGCAGTCATTCAAACACAGTTCACAGCAGGTATCTCTCTAAAGACAAGGGCAGTTGTTCAAACACAGTTCACAGCAGGTATCTGTCTAAAGACAAGGGCAGCCATTCAAACACAGTTCACAGCAGTTATCTCTGAAGACAAGGGCAGTCATTCAAACACAGTTCACAGCAGTTATCTCTGAAGACAAGGGCAGTCATTCAAACACAGTTCACAGCAGGTATCTCTGAAGACAAGGGCAGTCATTCAAACACAGTTCACAGCAGAGTTATTGACTGGACACAAGCTCTTCGGCAACTTCCAGTGACCTCAGCTCCTGCTCAGGCAACACTGAAATGAAACAAAAGTTCTGTGTAAAGTTCATGTCTTTGAGCCTGTGTGGGTGCACACATTTGCGCGAGAGTGTGTGTGTGAATGTGTGTGCGTGCATGTGTGTGTGCGGGCGCATGTGCGTGCACACATACATGCATGTATGTATGCGTGTAAGCCTCGGTGTGTGTGTGTGTGTGCGTGTGTATGTGTGTGTTTGTGTTTGTGTATGTGTGTGCATGTGCATGCATGTGTGCATATGTGTGTGTGCATGTATGTGTGCGTGCGTGCATGTCTGTGCACGTGTGGATGTTTGCTCATGCCGAAGTGTGTGCCTCCTTTGGTGTTGATGAATGTGTCTTCACACAATAATTTTTTCTGTCAAGCATCTCACATTTCTATCTATATCAAGCACATGTACCCTTGCCTCCATCACGGTCTCTGACAGCAGTGTCCATGGCTTTGTTCCCGCTATAGTGTAAATCACTTTCAGAACTGTATGCTACCAGATGCAGTCAGTCCACATGACTTGTGAAGATTGAGCCCCATCATTTTAATCATTGAAATGCAAGGCATGAAACAGCTCATATTTTGTGAACCCAGATAAATACCACGACCAAGGGCAGATGATGATGATCGGCATCCACATGGACCAGTCTCCAAAGTGACCTGAAGCTGGGTCAAGTACAGAATTTGGCCACATGTGCTTTGGATGTGAGACTTGTAGCACTACATCACATCAGCAACGACAGGCAGTGGATTCAAACACTGTGCTCATGGGCTGCAGCCCCAACAGTCACTGGTAAGTGAAGTGCGAACCAAGACTTCTTCAGTTCCTTCAAGAGCATGTGTTGAGACCTGCTAGCAGCTGAATCCCCATCACATGCATACAATGCATACTGATGATCAGATACACAATGTTAAAGATTTCATAATCCCAGTCAGTCACTTATCAAAACACGAAATTACCCAGCATGCTGTTTCAGGCATCAGATCATCTGGTATACAGGAGCCAGCGACTCCCGAGACCAGCAGACAGTTACACATGTCAGGGAGGTACTGTACACCTGCCTGTCGTCATGCTGCCACCTGCACAATCTTCAAAACTGGACATCCATTTTGCCTTCTGCACACTTTGTCACCTCACCATGTGGACAGCCTGCACACCTTGTCACCTCACCATGTGGACAGCCTGCACGCCTTGTCACCTCACAGCATAAACAGCCTGCACACTTTGTCACCTCACCATGTGGACAGCCTGCACACCTCACAGCATGGACAACCTGCACACCTTGTCACCCCACAGAGGACAACCTGCACCCCTCGTCACCTCACCGTGTGGACAGCCTGCATACCTTGTCACCTCACAGTGTGGACAGCCTGCACACCTTGTCACTTCACAGCATGGACAGCCTGCACACCTTGTCACCTCACAGTGTGGACAGCCTGCACGCCTTGTCACCTCACAATGTGGACAGCCTGCACACCTTGTCACCTCACAGCACAGACAGCCTGCATACCTTGTAACCTCACAGTGTGGACAGCCTGCACACCTCGTCTCCTCACAGTGTGGACAACCTGCGCACCTTGTCACTCCACAGTGTGGACAGCCTGCGCACCTTGTCACCTCACAGTGTGGACAGCCTGCACACCTTGTCACCTCACAGTGTGGAAAGCCTGCACACCTTGTCACCTCACAACATGGACAGCCTGCACACACCTTGTCACCTCACAGTGTGGACAGCCTGCACACCTTGTCACCTCACAGTGTGGAAAGCCTGCACACCTTGTCACCTCAGTGTGGAAAGCCTGCACACCTTGTCACCTCACAGTGTAAACAGCCTGCACACCTTGTCACCTCACAGCATAGACAGCCTGCACACCTTGTCACCTCACAGCATAGACAGCCTGCACACCTTGTCACCTCACAGTGAGGACAGCCTGCACACCTTGTCACCTCACAGTGTGGACAGCCTGCACACCTTGTCACCTCACAGTGAGGACAGCCTGCACACCTTGTCACCTCACAGTGTGGACAGTCTGCACACCTTGTCACCTCACAGTGAGGACAGCCTGCACACCTTGTCACCTCACAGCATAGTCAGCCTGCACACACCTTGTCACCTCACAGCATAGTCAGCCTGCACACCTTGTCACCTCACAGTGTGGACAGCCTGCACACCTTGTCACCTCACAGTGTAAACAGCCTGCACACACCTTGTCACCTCACAGCATAGACAGCCTGCACACCTTGTCACCTCACAGCATAGACAGCCTGCACACCTTGTCACCTCACAGTGAGGACAGCCTGCACACCTTGTCACCTCACAGTGTGGACAGCCTGCACACCTTGTCACCTCACAGTGTGGACAGCCTGCACACCTTGTCACCTCACAGTGTGGACAGCCTGCAAACCTTGTCACCTCACAGCATAGACAGCCTGCACACCTTGTCACCTCACAGTGAGGACAGCCTGCACACCTTGTCACCTCACAGTGTGGACAGCCTGCACACCTTGTCACCTCACAGCATGGACAGCCTGCACACCTTCTGACCCCACAATGTGGACAGCCTGCACACTTTGTCACCTCACAGCGTGGACAGCCTGCACACCTTGTCACCTCACAGTGTGGACAGCTTGCACACCTTGTCACCTCATAGTGTAGACAACCTGCACCCCTTATCACCTCACAGTGAGGACAGCCTGCACCCCTGTCACCTCACAGTGAGGACAGCCTGCATCCCTTGTCACCTCACAGTGAGGACAGCCTGCACCCCTTGTCACCTCACAGTGTGGACAGCCTGCACACCCTGTCACCTCGCAGTGAGGACAGCCTGCCCCCCCCCCCCCTGTCACCTCACAGTGAGGACAGCCTGAACACCTTGTCAGCTCACAGTGTGGAACGCCTGCACACCTTGTCACCTCACAGCATGGACAGCCTGCACCCCTTGTCACCTCACAGTGTGGACAGACTGCACACCTTGTCACCTCACAGCATGGACAGCCTGCACACCTTGTCACCTCACAGTGTGGACAGCCTGCGCACCTTGTCACCTCACAACATGGACAGCCTGCGCACCTTGTCACCTCACAGTGTGGAGAGCCTGCACCCCTTGTCACCTCACAGCATGCACAGCCTGCACACCTTGTCACCTCACAGTGTGGACAGCCTGCACACCTTGTCACCTCACAGTGTGGACAGCCTGCGCACCTTGTCACCTCACAACATGGACAGCCTGCACACCTTTTCACCTCACAGTGTGGACAGCCTGCACACCTTGTCACCTCACAACATGGACAGCCTGCACACCTTTTCACCTCACAGTGTGGACAGCCTGCACACCTTGTCACCTCACAGTGAGGACAGCCTGCACACCTTGTCACCTCACAGTGAGGACAGCCTGCACACCTTGTCACCTCACAGTGAGGACAGCCTGCACCCCTTGTCACCTCACAGATGGGAGACTCTCCATGTGGAGGTGGGGAGCCTTGTTGCTGCTGTTCTGCCTGCCTACCAATGATCAGTTTCCCTGGGTTTCCCGACCTAGGCCTGGCCTTTAACAATTATCAGTTTTCCCTTGGTTTCAATGGACAATACAGACCTAGGCTGGCCTGTTAACAATGATCAGTTCCCCCTGGACAATACAATACAGACCCAGGATGGCCTGTTTCCCTTGGTTTCCCCTGGACAATACAATACAGACCTAGGCTGGCCTGCTTAACAATGATCAGTTCCCCCTGGACAATACAATACAGACCCAGGCTGGCTGCTGCCTACCAATGATCAGTTTCCCCTGGACAATACAATACAGACCCAGGCTGGCCTGCCTACCAATGATCAGCTCACCTGGACAATACAATACAGACCAGGCTGCCTGCTACCACTGATCAGTTTCCCCTGGACAATACAATGCAGACCAGGCTGGCCTGCCTACCAATGATCAGTTTCCCCTGGGACAATACAATACAGACCCAGGCTGGCCTGCTACCACTGATCAGTTTCCCCTGGACAATACAATACAGACCCAGGCTGGCCTGCTACCAATGATCAGTTTCCCCTGGAC
>JADBJO010026886.1:0-21995 GCA_016801955.1 Conus betulinus | reverse complement strand
ATTGAACATGCAGTTGCAATCAAATGTGGAAAGTCAAAACATGGAGGGCTTCACATTTTTTCCAATTAGAGTTCAGCATAAGTTACCAAATATTGGTTGATAAGGGGGTGCCATTATCAAAATATCAGAAGAAAACGGAAGGAACTAAGAAAAACTCTGGGAAACCCAAACCTGATGGGCCTTACACAGGCACAGTATGTGCCAGTAATCCAATCCAGACACCACATAAATGTGGACAGTACACAATCATAACTACTCACTACAGAAATGTGTGCGAGCGCGAGACCATTAATCTATGACCTCATGAATTTGAAGGGTACCCAACTGTAAGTATTAAACCACAAAAACATGAGTAATTTGTTGACCACAAAATTGAGTGATTAACTGAATTTCAGCACAGTGTCCATATGAATTTGAAACAGGACACAACTGTAATGCTCACCACAAATGTGTGTCTGTGGTTTTAAACTTCAGTCTTGTATTGTATATAGATTTAGACACCACACAATTGTAATTGTTCATTATTAAATGTCTTGATCTTCATAAATTTAAGTGTTTTGAACTTTAACAGTATCACATGAAGTTGGAGACAGAATAGATGGTACTGTTGACCATAAAATTTGTACCTGCAATTTACTGCAGTATACAGTGTTTACATACATTGAAATAACATTCTACTTGCTGACCACAAACTTTATGCCACTGATTTGACCTTCAATCTAAATAGTGATTACTGTTCACAAAAAAAAATATATGCCATTGATTTGACCTTCAGTCTGGACGAAGCATGAATTTAAACAGTACAAAATTATGGGTGTACAGTCACAACATAAGCGCAAAAGGAAAAGAGACAACACTGGGGTCAAATTATGAAACTGTTTAGTATAATTTGGGGTACCTTTGGGTTTGCCTTTCCATTTTTCTTTGTGCTCGACTTGAACCATCATGGAAGAATACAATTTTGGCAGACTGCATTTGAAAATGTATTCCTTTTTTAACACTTTGCATGGAAACACCAACTCCCCCCTCATTCTTTAAAATATATCTGAAAACCTGGCAGTGTTCTCACATTAGCAACTGGATAGAACATTTTCTTTAATTCTATCACACCATAGGTCTAGCATTCTCCAATTTGAAAACAATATGTAATATTCAATAGGGATTTAATGTATAAAGAAAACTTGTGTCAAATTACTTGAAAGATATCAGGGCGAATGACAACATTGTGACATCTGGTAATTTTTCTTCTTCTTTTTTTTTTCTCTTTTTTTTTATCATGGCTGTCCTGAGGAAAACTTGTAATCATCTTTGTTTGAAATAGCTGTGTATACCCTTTCTGAGATAACAGAATCATTAAAAAAAAGTCATTGTCTATTGTGGTGCTGCCAAGTAACAAATGAAGCACACTGTGGTATACTAAAGCACAGTGTAGTATACTATTTTAGTATCTATCAAAGCTTCAAAGAATCAAATGCTGTAGTGACACTCTTCCCTCCTCTTTGCCTCCTCCTCCACACTCACACATACACACAAGGAAGCCATTTTATAAATTGATGCTGTTTACTACCTACTGTCTCCATGACTTTCACTCCCACATATAGTCCAAATCAAGATGAGAGGGCACAATCAATCAGAATGTACCAAAAGAGTTTGTTTTGGAACCAGAGTCACAGATGCATCATGACCCCACAAATCATACCACTGTCTTCACATCACTGTGGCTGTTGTGTATCAACAAAAATTGTAAATACCTACACAATGTGTGTGTATTTTGTATATATACCACTTTGCAAGAACCACACTGAATGCATGCTAAGAACAGTTCAAGGCTACTGTTCCATCAAGTGTCGAAAAATGTTCCATGAAGCTGCGTACAAATCACTGTAAAGGCATTCACAGTTTCAAAACAAAAATAGATAATGTATGCTAACTTTTTTGTCAGTTCAGTGTCTATCCTGGATTGAAGTTCACATTTCTATTTTTTCAGTTTCACTTTATTTACATTAAGATATGTATACACTTGTTAAGGCCAGAAATATTCTGGTAATTGTCAGTTGTCCTTGTGACAAAAATGTACTTATCCTCCCCCCCCCCCCCCCCCCCCCCCAAAAAAAAAAAAAAAAAAAAAAAAAAACCAAACAAACAAAAAAATCTGCGTGTTTTTCTAGAAATGAAAAAGACAGTCAATAAAAACATCTATAAGTAGTGCAATGGCAAGTCAGCAGCAAAACATAATTCAATAGAGGCATATTCTGTTAACATGTGATTAAGGCATATGAGAGAGAAATAAGATGTAATACAGCATATCTGTTTACCAGGATGTATATCTTATTGTCTTCAAGAGTGTGCAAGGAAAAAAAACAACAGAACTGTCTTGTGTCACCATTCACACATTCACAGACTGAACTGAATTAGGGGAAGCAGACGAGTGGTGGTAACAGTGACATCGGTAGGAGGGAAGTGCAATTGGTCTGCACTGAAACTTATTTCTTAACTACCTTTTCATTGTCACAATACAAAAATAGTTGCCCAACAGACATGTGGAGAAATGATTTCCACTTCTCAGCCAGAAGGTTTTGCTGTCATGGACAATTCCACAGACGAGTATTTTCGATCCCTGCATTTTCACATGAGACATTAGTAAGCATTTAGAATGTACAAATGTAAGCCTGTGTCACATGATGGGCATTCACACACACAACACCATTAACCTTTCACAGCCACGTCCACCATGAGAGACCAGTAGGTTTCCCTTTCTCTGCTGCTTTGTCAAGTAAGCTGACAGACAACGAGAATCTGCCCTGCTATCATGTCCACCAGGTTTCCAGACACGACCATGAAGAATTCCTATACTCCCCTTCACACTGTCAAGGGAAAACAAGCTCTACATTCTTTGGGCATGCCCTGGCAAGCCACAGTCTTATACATCCTAATTTCTATTCTCTTATCTGAGCATGGCTGACCTCAGCAACTTCGACACAAAGAAACCTGTGATGGTTGCTCCTGCTAAGTGCGGTAGGAATTTGCTGTGCAAGGAAAAATGACTATCAATCAAGCATTATGTGAAGGGATGGCACAATTGTCTTAATAATCAATTAAGCTCTTGAAATCATATTACAAAGTGAATTTGACTGATCGTCAAGGTAAGAGTGGAATGTTTCTTCCCCAGTATCACCTGGGTTTGGTGTTATATCAGAACAGTGTAGAATGTAAACAAATGTTTTTTTCAATTGACAATCACTTCCATATGTTGAAAGTCACTGATTCAAATGTACCATACGCAGTTAGTTGTGTGTTTGCTTTTTTCCATGATATCAACACAACACTGTCAGTCATTTCTCTAGCTACCATCTTTCTAATAGTATTGATTTCAGGCTGACTTGCAAGACAAAAAGTTTTAAGAGTACGTGATGATCCAGTTATCCTTTTTGCATGAAAAGTTCTCAACGCCCATCTTGAACTGAATTCAAGAAGACAAGTGACTGTTTGTTCTTGTTTTCATTGTCCTGAATGCTGTTCATCTTGCCTGAAGAAGACCAAAGAGGTCGAAACATGTGTTGTGTTTTGTCTCGTACTTTGTTTGTCCATGTTAACCAGTGAAGTTACTTAAAAAAACTTTTAAAATTAGCATGAAAATTGGTAAATAATATCAACAAGCAGAACTCTCTTTCATAGTATGCTGGTCCTGTGTTTACATTGTGCAAGGACGAGTCTGACACTGGCCTTCACAGCATAGAATGTGTGGGGTCTGATCTGAACCCCACTGACAAGAGAGTCAGACCTGGTATGGGCATGAGAGGGGTCAAGCTTAGAACTGCATGACAGCGCACCTGGCCACAAGTTGGAAGGTGTACAAATGGACCCGGCAGAGGAGAACAATGAATCACTGTCTCGTCCTCCCAGGACTTTACCCCTGGTGACTTTTATCCTGTTCCCCCATCTGAGGACATCTCTCACAGTCTGTCAGTACTACACCGGGGCAGCTGCTCTTGGAACTGCCATTCTCCAGTGTTTTCCAACACCTGTCCAAAGAAGACCACAAAGGGCCATGCCTTTGCTGGATTGAAAGACAATAGATTTGTAACAGTAGAACAGTACAAGAAGAAAAAGGTACACCTGGAGGTGGGAGTGAGACCCATAGAAGTACTGTCTTCAACTGCTGAACCATCCAGCTGGAAGCATTCCTGCACCATCCTTAGATGTCTGTGCTGTGTTCACATAGGGTTCAGGAAAGCACAGGGTACTCCATTAAGACGTCAAGGGGCATAAGTGCTCCCTGGCAGATGCTACTGTGTAATGGCCAATGGATGTGACATGACACTCTCCACAGGAACATCCCCATGGGTGTACCAGCCCATATTTCATGACAGCAGAGCCAACCGTCAAAATATGCCACTGCCAAGCAACTGCTGTGTGCATTCCACAGCCTCACTCTTTGCTGTTCCATTGACAGGTGAAAACAGCATAACTCCAGACATGACCAAGCTCTTACCATGAGGTCTTATGTGCCCTCCACAGAGGATCCCAGGTAACAGTCTGTCGCGCTGTGAACAGGACTTCCCTGCTGTCAGTGGGTTCTTTCCTCACTGTCACTGGGCCCTTCCTCAGAGTTGGCCAAAAGGCAGACATGAAAAGATAAACCAGAAGGTATGAGTGGGACTCAGAAACCTACCGTCTTCAACTGCCAAACCAACCGAGCTGGGAGCAATTGTGCACCACCCTTGGAAGCCTGCGCTATGTTCACCCATTCTTCAAAAAGCTGGGGCAAAATAAACTGACATGGGTTAACAATAATCTGCTTGTAAGTACCGTTCTTATTTTAAAATGAACAACCCTCATACACAATGCTGTAATGAAGAGGACTACCACCTTTTGAAGTGGGCTACTGCCTTCATGAAGAGGACTGACCTTGATAACAGGGCAACTGCCTTCGTGTAGTGGGCTACTGCCTTCATGTAGTGGGCTACTTACTTCATGAAGTGGGCTACTGACTTCATGAAGTGGGCTACTGCCTTCATGTAGTAGGCTACTGCCTTCGTGTAGTGGGCTACTGCCTTTGTGTAGTGGGCTACTGCCTTCGTGAAGTGGACTACTGCCTTCGTGTAGTAGGCTACTGCCTTTGTGAAGTGGGCTACTGCCTTCGTGTAGTGGGCTACTGCCTTTGTGTAGTGGGCTACTGCTTCTGTGAAGTGGGCTACTGCCTTCGTGAAGTGGGCTACTGCCTTCGTGAACAGGACTGACTTTAAGAACAGGGCTATTGCCTTCATGAAGGGGCTACAGACTTCATAAGTGGCTGCTACTTCCTTCATGAACATGGCTGCTAATTTACGCTTTAGCACGCAAAGGGCTATTGACTCCATGAAGAGGGCTAATAACTTCTACGCTTCGTTGGGGCAGCAGTTTTGTCATGATGTGCTTCAACTTCCCTTCAAGAACTTTGTTCTCTTTGCGGAGAGTTTTGAGGGCATGTAACAGCTTCTCTTTAGAAAGGACTTGAGGGGGGCATGTTAACCACAAAGAGAAGTACTGACCTTGACCGCTCGGGCTTTCTTCTTCAGCACTGAACGCTTGGCCTGTTTGCATGCTCTGCATAACTGCAAATCACTGGGGCACCTGAATCAGTAAAGAGCAGTCCACCGCCCTTATCACAGATCCATCCTGGTGACCTCCCTGTAATAATTCTGCTTGAAAAGGCTTTCCAGAAACATCAGCGTACTGCTGCAGAGAGGCATCAGTTATCCCATCGCACGTCTTGGCCACAGCCACCTGGTTGAGGTAATCACGCAGTTTCTGTCGCTCCAAACTGACTGTCACATTGATCGGTACTTTTCTCCCCTTGATGAAAAGATTGACGGTGAAATCATCGCTGACTGTCACTTTCATCTGGACGTCCAGGACCAGGTCGACGAGGCCCACTGTGATCTCTGGCCTGCACTGCTGGAAGTGGGCCAGGATTGGCCTGGGACAGCGGCACCAGGCTGCCGGCAGACTCTGTGCGTCCTTCTGGACTTCGGCGAAACTGTAGTAGGCCACTCGCTCTGGCACTGCTGGAGGTGGGCGGATTGGCTGAAAACCATAGTATCACACAGATGTAGGGTTGTTTTTTTTAAATAATGAATTCATGTCTAGAACTGCAGTATCCATGCCCTTCTGACAGATATACATACATACATACATACATACATACATATATATATATATATACATACATACATAGCAGTGCAGAGACAAACGAGGGTGAAGAAAGGAAATCTTGCAACTGTACCAAGAAACAACAGTGCCCTCTAAACAATAAATGCTCCACAGCAATATTGTATATCAAGCCACTGTAAAATCAGAGAACACTGAAGAAACATATATAGGTATCACTGAAAACCAATTTAAAACTAGATATGCAAATCATAAACAGTCATTTAACAAAGAAAGATACAAAATCAAACAGAATTGAGTAAATATATTTGGAAACTCAAAGATAAAAAAAATAGACTACAACATATCCTGGAAAATCTTAAAAAGGAAATACAATCATTTCAAAAAGATGTAAGAGCTGCATCATGCCATATACATTTCAAAAAGATGTATGTAATTATGCCTAACAGAAAAATATATCCTATGCAAACCAAATTAGCAACCCTAAACACTAGGATAGAAATGGTTAACAATTGCAGACACAAATGGAAGTTCCTATCAGGGAGCAGAAATCAAAAACATGAAAAACACTGACCGCACGAGATGGCAGACAGCGAACACGTATAAAAAAAACACCGACAACACCGACCCCCCCATACCCTGACGACTGCACCAGCAAGAAACAGCGCTGTAGGTTTTAGCATTTACATTTTAATCAAAGTTTTAACAGATGCCGCTCCCAACCCGGTTGAGCACTTTTTTAAAGTTATTGTTGGTTAGCAACACAATTATATATATATATATATATATATATATATATATATATATATATATATATATATATATATATATATACACGCACACAAAATGAAGATAAAAACAACAGACTCAAAATTCTTCTCAATATTTCCTCCAAACGGATCTTCCTCAGGGGACCTTGTGACAAGAATGAAGCCAGGTATGAAATATGAGGCCAGGTATTATATATATATATATATATATATATATATATATATATATATATATACTGGCAACAGCAAAAGCAATGGATGGTTCATACAGATCTCCAACAAAAAGGCAGTGATCAATATGAGAGTGATTTAAAATTAAATCTCTCAAGAGCAGCTGGTGATTTTTTTTTCATTTCAATGAGCTGCAGAATGGCAAAAAAAGTATCCGCGCTTTGTTTGACTTTAAATGTTATGATATCTGTGCAGTTGCACTGCAGCAGAGGGAACTGATGAAACCAGTGTCATAAACAACTTTCATAAAAAGGCTGGAGAATGAGGCGAAAAAGTGTTATGATCAGAAACGTGTTCAGTAAAAACAGCTTTCAGTTTTGACAAGGAACCCAACTGGCTCCCCCTTTCATAGCTCAACAACTAAAAATACATCATACGCATGAGTTTTAGCACCCATTACAATCCCCTTAAAGAACAAGGCAGCACTCTTGACAGACACATACCTAGATCATAATGACAAAACGGTTTAATGATTTTTTTTAGCATCATACCATTTGAAAACCATTTGAAAAAACACAGTATTCAAAGTGTGTTTTATTCTGTGTGGATGCAAGCATTTTTAACACAATATGAAATGACAAAATATAATGGCTGGGGCATTGCTAAGATCCCACTGGAATAATGAATATAAAACTGTGAAAGAAAAGATGGGGCTCTGAAGCCCTACAACACCCATCAATATGGCCTACTGCAATCTTTTCTGTTGACCCAAGCCTTTTTTCAGGGCAACGACAACAACAACAAAAACCACCACCCTCCACCAACAAAAGTCTGGCTAACTGAAAATTCACAGAAAAGAAATTTGAAATGGTAAATTGGAAGTGCTCATTTCTTGTCAAAAGAAAGCTTTATATAAAAAAAATAAATAAATAAATTAAAAAGCGTGTATCTGGAGCCTCTTTTTCATAAAAATGCATCAAGTGTCCGTAACAGTATCAATCATTGAAAGTATGCTAAGAAAAGCAGCCAGGCATGTTGCAACGAAATGCGGCTGGGAGTATCACAGTATATGTTTCTTAACTAATGAGCATCAATATCTTCTTTTATTTGCTATATATTGAATTCAGGATTTGTATCCAATGACTCCTACCCATGCTTTGTTACATATGTATAATGGCAAACAAACTGACCCCCCACCCCCACCCCCCAAAAAAACAAACTACTAACAAACAAAAAAAAAAAAAAAAACTTTAAAACATTAAAAAACAAAAAAAACTGCTGTGCACATGCCATAACTTGAAAGATTTGTTCAAGCGGGTTAATTCTGAGTTGAGACCAAGTCTCCATAGTGTCAGTCCATGTATACACTATTACATATGTGCTGCAAGGGACTTAACTTTTTATATCCCAAGATAAAGAACAGCATGTATGTAAAAGCACACAACAAGCCAACACATCATGTCATGAGGGGAAAATTAATGAATATGATTTATACTTTTTAGAAATAAAACAATAAAGCAAACCACCATCATTCCAAGCAATGTTTTTTTGTTTTTTTTTTTCATTTTATATTGATCATTTCATGGAATTATCCTGACACATTCACAGTATGCAGTGAAAGACTATGCTACGTAACGAATCTATACTGAATCTGTCCTCAAGATATGGAGATGGATGCTAGATAACTGTAGCATATAGGTGGAAATAACAAATGATTCTGTTCTGAAGACACCCGATGAACTCGGACAACAAAACACAAGCCCTGAAACATGGTTGCTTCATAGTTTAAAAAAAAAAAAAAAAAAGTCCCTCAGAGCAACTACTGCTCTGCTCTCCATGTGAAATTTTCTCAGAAAATATTCTCTTATTCAGTCAACAGTATGCATGATGTACCATGTCAAAAAGTATGTTGGCGTGGGTATTGAGAAAGTGATGGGAATATTCACGGATTGGAATCAGAAGGAGGAACGGGGAGCAGCTTGTGGGTGTGGGTGTTGGAGGGGTGATGGGAGGGGATGACTTGTTTTATACAGACACAGACAGATAGATAGATAGACTGTATTTCCTAAATAGTTTCATTTCTTTCAACCAATAGAACGCTGATTGCAAGAGGAAAAAAAAAATTAACAGTCCACTTGTAGACTGAATAACTTTTTCAAGTTACATAAGCAGGGAAAAAAAAGAAAAGGAAACAAATGACAAGTGTTTGACCTACTGGAGGTCTTCTGGGTGGTGGTTTTGGAGTTTCCACTGATTTGCAGGGCATGTATTCTGTTGGGAGACTTCCAGGAATTAGAAATCGCACTCCACTGGGTCCTGGAAAAGACATTAGATTGTATCAGCAAAATTTTCTTTTCTTTTCTAAATCCTTCTAATGAAGCCTTCACTTTGTATGAAGTGATAGAGCAAATATTAATGAAACAATCTGCCTTTGTCTAAGTTTATCTTTTTAATCAACCTTACAGATGCCCTGTAACATACAAATTTGTGCACCTTTTGTGTAATTCTGTCTGCATGCATGTGCGCACACACACACACACACACACACACACACACACACACACACACACACACACACACACGCACACACACTCACATACACAACACACATGCATTCATCAAGCATGTCTACTTATCAGCACCTACCACCACCTTCCCCACACCCACACCCATTGACACTAGATTTCTGCCTAACCGTCCACTTAACATTTATACATTACAGTTTGAAAAAAGCCTTTGGGGAGTCAGTACATTTTCTCTTGTTGGATCAGTCAGACCATACCTGTGCATCCTGCTTGAATCTTCCACGATCTGCTTCTGTCTCATACTCTACACTGAACTTGAGAGAATATGAACAGCTTCTGAGAAGAAAGGACATCACACACCAAAACCTGAAATGTTCCATGCAATTTCCTAGAAATGTGTGCGCATGTGTGTCAGCCAGTGGGCATGAAAGTGTACCTTGTGAGTGTTGTGGTGTGATATATATATGCACCAGTCCTTTCCTCGGAACATCCTCTTGGCGCACGACTCGGCGCGGACTACTACCTCGAGAAATCCTGATAGTTGGCGGAACTGAAAGACAAACTTCCCAAGAGCGACACACTAGCCCATGACCCATCTCTACGTACTCAAACTGCAGATGTCTATGTATAATCGTCCCCAATTGAATGAGTTACACCTTGGTAATACACAATTGTTTGTTGTGTCTTCGAAATCTTGTTAAAGTTATGGCGATGGCATCAAAGCAAGCCCCCAACCACAGTGCCATTGTTGAAAAAATTTATGTTGTATTAACTAGTATCAGTTTCTCTTCTTGGCATGGAGTGAGAATCTCATTTCATTTTGTACCTCGAATCCTTGCAGAACTGATGTTTCTTCCTACCCACTCTTCGGCCTGCCACCCCATTACATGATGTAACAAGTGGGGTGCATTGCAATGCCCTTTAAAAGGCACGTTTACTGCTGAAACACAGTAAACATAAAGCACCTTTAGAAGACTTTACACGCTCCTGTGCAAAGACAATGCATCTCCCAACGCACAACCCCATTACCCTTGGTCCCACACCTCCCCCCCTCTTTTCCCCCCCGCGTGCCCCGAGTCCAACTTCTGACCTACATGCACCCCTACCCCAGCCATTTAGTGGCGCCCTCCCCTTAGCGTGCAACCTTCTCTCGGAATTATCCCCAAATCACCCAGGTATATTGAGTTTGTGATGATTGGAGTTAATGTTGGCAACAGCTCCCTCACAGCATTGCCTAATATCCCTGTAGTTGTACGGGTTTTCCATTGGTTCCAATACAAGTTGAAACCTTTTTGATAACATGTAATTTTTGGGGTCGAAGTGCGGCTGTCGCACCATCTAGTCTTATGTCAATGTCTCCTAGAATGGGGCGGTCGCTGGCACAGGTGTTTATCAAACCTATGGTTGCGTTGGGGGGGTATGTGGGGGTGGGGGGTGTGGGTCTGAACACCGATTCCGGGTGGTGTGGGGGGTGTTTGCCCTGGGGATGACTCGTTATCTTTGTAGGCACAATTAAACTCTACCCCCCCCCTCACCACCAACATTCTTGTAGGAAGCTGTAAACCAAATGTATCACCGGCCTGGGTACACACTCAATATAGACAAAACTTGAACCACACCACCCAAGCAACACCAACAAACAACAACAAAAAAACAACAACACACCGGACAAAGGGCAAAACACAGTCGACAACACACCCCGAAACGTGTAATAAACCTGTATGCCATCGCTAATAGATCTAGTCCAGACCATAGGATCTAATCACATTCTTTCATTCTTACACACAGTAGATTAATAAAATGGGTTGAGGCGGAATACATTTCCACACTGCCTTCTCCTTCCTCTAACAACTGGTTCAAATTTCGTTAAAGTTTTAATACAACCCATTCGACATCCACACATCCGCAGTGGTAAGGTTGTTCGGAGAAATAATGAAATATTGACCGCAAATGGACGCAAGGGATATATTATCAAGGACACCCATATCGTCGCTGGTAATATGGCTAGCTTGTTGGGGCTTCCAATTGCCAAGCGAATGATGATACTCCCATCCCAGTGTGTTCGACATACACTTTTTGTAGTGTAGATTTGCTCTTGTTTCTGGCAACACGTTAACCGACTATAAGAATGAAACACTAACTTACACATGCGTGTAGCAATTACGTGCCTTGTCTGGATTCGACCGTGTTTCGATTTGGGATGCGATTTATTTCTTCCCGTATCAGGGGCGTCACCTCCAATCATCATCCTTTTCTCTTCTACTGCCGATCTCGATCCTTTCTTTTCGTAATGGTTATTCCTCGAGAAGGTGAGGAAGGACTCCCCCGTGTGTTGTATGGGGGGGTCAGTGCCCTCCCACTTCGCTAGTCCCTGGGTCACCGGACAAATCCAAATGGCCACACCCCCCCCAGCCGTATGTCCCCCAGCGGTCATATGGAAATTTCAGCGCAGTTTCCAAGTCTGTCGTCTATTCACCACCACTGAATGCAAAGGTGCTGCAGTGGTAATATGCGTTGTCCCCTTACCACCCCGAGGGCACGGGTTGCGCGGACAGACGGCCCGACTTAACAACCCCATCTCAAGTATCTTACAGTCGATTGGTGTCAAATCAAAACCACTGGCAACCGTGGGGAAGGTAGAACCGCGCACGGTACCGATGGCAAAACCTATTGTCCAACTGCAGACACAGGCGAATTAAACTGTGGGATGCCCTACAGGCCCCGGCGCGCGCGCCCCCTGGGTTCCCTTTTTTTTAAATTTTTCGCGCTACGTGTCGCATTAAAAAAAAACTTCAAGGCCTCGTGGAATAGGTGAATATTTGTAGGACACGAAGCCGTACTCCTCCCCTGAATCAATACCACCTTCGCAGTCACAAATACTCAATAAACAGGAAAAACATTATGCTTTTCCCGTCTGGGTGGTCTGTCGCGGTGCGATTGCGTGTGTGGTAGGGGTTGCGCTTTTTTTTTTTGAACCTTTTTACGATATCGTCGTTTGGGGGGGGGGCAATAGAGCGGGAAGAATTATAACCAAATATTTACTTTCTTTCATTTTTTGCCTCCAAGGTTTAGTGTCCAAAAATAAATAACAATGCTAGTGGCCTGACCTATAACATCATGGACACGCACTTTGCTATCAACGTTACGGTAAACTGCAATACCCGCACCCCCCATACGGACGTGGCAGGCCCCGTCCCAAGGTATACAAGTTTATCATATAGGGGGGGCGCTGGAAAAGAGAGTGGGGGAGGCGAGGAGGGGGAACCACTTTTTTCTTTCAGGGTTGTGTTTCTAAAGGTTAGGACCAGTTCAAACAAAGCAAGTGGTGTAAAATTATAGGAACGCCTGACGCTTTGCTACACCACGTAATTAATAAGCGGCAGGTCAAAACACGGCACGTTGTTAACCCTGACAAGAGGAGAGGGGAGCGGTAACAATCTTGTGGGTGTCTTTTCAGGGGTTGCCTAAAGGTTAGGTGTAGGGACCAGGCAATGTGTTAATAAATGATAGGGAACCCTACGTGCTAGGCAGGGGAGGGGAGAAAAACGGGTGAATAATGCAGAGTGTTCCAAAACTGGCCAGTTTTTAACTTAAACTGCTGTAAAAAGAGGAGGTGGAGGGGTGCAGTAGATTCTTCATAACACGAAGGACTAAATCTCTACGCACACTTCGAGAACTTTGGAGCATCAGAGCATGCTTAGCTAATTTTACTATAACATGCTGTTCCAGCTACCAACTGTCTTGTTCATCCAAAATGTCCATCTGAGATTTGTTCGTACAAAAGCTTTGGATATGTTTAGAACGGATTGGCAGTGAGAAACCACTAGTAGCAATCACCAGCCAAAGACAACGTACTCCCAGGTGACTGCTTAGCTGTGTGTTAGGGGCATGACAAAATACATGGGGGTTTAAACTCCACGCACCTTGTCTGTTCGGCTCTTCGTCACTTCTTCGCAGCGGGTGCGACAAAATCCCCAGTCTTGCGCTGTGTTCGTTCACTTCACGCTAGAGTTTCTGTGATGTCTCCTACACTTGGCTGCCTGATCCCTGTCCAGTAATATCTTATGTATCAATTACAGAACGTGCAATGTAAATTGTAGCCATGGGCTAGTCTCTAGATGTTTCTAAATTACAGGTATGTTTGCTTACAACCCAAAAGATAAATGAGACGTAAACGACAGCTCTACGTGACCCCAATCGAGAAGATTGATTGCATCCGTAAAGATAAATGAATGTGACAATGGTCCGGGTAAATCACAATAATCGTAAGTGGTAGTTTATTTATATTCACGGTGTAACAAATCAAGCTACAGGGACATAATGACGGCGATACTCGCTCTATATCTTCATTTATCCAGGGTCGCAAGCAGCAGAGATTAAACAACTAACACACACGCTCACCGACAAATACACATCGCACCACGCACACAACGGACACAAAGCATGGGACGTAACCCCTATATACTTCCGGCTCTTGCAGTGAGACTATTGACCTTCAATGAATGGGCCATAATGGAAAGTTCAAAAGGCGATGTAAAGTTCGTGCCCCCCAAAAGAAGCCACGCGCTCTGCTCAGAGATCAGTAGAACGATAACAGGACACCACACAGACCAACTGGGCTGTCGCAGACAAGGGACTGGGGGTGTGGGACCAAAACTACTGGTTGGTCCCAAAGGCCCAAAGGAAAAGCCACAAAAGACTGATGATTCAGGGAGATGAGAAAAGAAGGAAGACCAACAAAGACTCCAAAAAGCATCCAGCAGAGCCAGCAAGGGCAATGGACCTGCAACGGTGGGAGGATGTGACATTGCTACAGTCCAAAGAAGTCGTCACCACTTGGAATGAATGACATTTGGCGCCACATGGCCCCTCATTAAGGATCAAAGCTTCATGCTCTCAGATCTCCATGCATATGATTAGTGGACCTTCTGGCTCTTCAATGCAAACCTGCGTGAAGTGGGGAAAAAAGACGATCCTTCATGCCCCCCCTTGCCTTGTGCCAAAAAACAAAAACAGTGGAGCCATGTCAAAACTAAAAGAGCCTCATGTAAAGTAACCATTAGCCCGGTGCTCAGGGAAGGTACACATGGAGGCACAACCAAGTGCTCAAAGAGATTGTACAAGTAGTCTGGGCTAGTAACCAACACCACAAAAGGGAAAAATCAGGACTCCAAAAGCACCCGCACTACCTTCACTCACGTCTACACAGGACGCACAGCGATCATCATGGGCCAAGAACAACAACATGTTAGACCAGCTCGGACGGAACATGCAATGAGCAAGAACATGAGAGCTCTGCTGTCGAAATCTATTGAGGGCCAGATGACTGGGAGCGGCACCAGGACAGACCCTCCCAGGAATGGAATAGTCACCCAGAGATTATCAGCAAGGAGTGGCATGAGGACCCAGACATAGTATTAAATTCAGTCAACCTCAGTCAACGGCAGCAGCTGCGATCATGATCGAGCTCACGGTTGCCATATGAGAACAGAATGGAGGGGCAGCCGTCAGATCTACAAGACTGAAAAGTATGTTGATTCTGGCAAAACAGCCTGGAGAGAAGAAAGGCTATCAGGTCAAAGTTCCATCACTGCAGAAAATTGGAAGCTAGCGGGTTTGTTTGGGGAACGTCTGCATTACAGCCTCATGAAAACAGCTCTCAGTTGCAGGGAGGGAAGAAAAAAACCAAAGCCAACTGAAAGAGCAATGGCAGAAGAGCGGCACAGAGAGAGGTGTTCAAGTTGGATCTGTCAAGGAGGAACAAAAGTGAACTTCATAAGGCTTAAACTTTCCTACAAATATCCAGGCGTGTCCTTGGCAGTCAGTGGTTAGTGCGCGAGTCATTTAAGTGGAAATGAGCATGTCCAATGTCCAGAAGGCTATGGGTTCGAATCCCAGTCATGGCCTCATCCCAGTCATGGGGAAAAAAAAAAAGGAAAAAAAAAGGGGCGCAATCCATAGACATGGAGGAAGGGAGGGACATCCGGAAAAGCTCACATGAACCGGGGGTGGTTGGCCCAAAACCCCCTAGAGTGTCAGGATGCGATAATAAGGGGGCCGAAACACTCGCTCTCTGAGGGGGCTTCTCTTCATTCTGAGGGACGTTCTGTCTGTGCCACCTTGCTCCGCGCTCCACGAGTTTTCTTTCTACTGATGCATGGGTAAACAGTTTGCACTTCCGGGGAAGAGGCCGGAGGAGACGTCCGGGACGTTTCCGGAGGAGGGAAGACCTAAGGGGACAGCAAACCAAGAACCAGAACTTCTCTGTGGTGCTGGCCTCCCCCACCTTTTGCCAGATTCAACATGTGGCTACTAAAATCAAAAGGAAAAAAGATGCTCCCAGGATTCACCGAAAAGGGGGAGAGAATGATGAATCCATCGGTGCTCAAAACCAATCACGACTGCAAATCCCACAAACTCCCTACAACGGACTACTGGAAAGACGCAATCACATTATGACCAAATGGAATATCCATGTGTCTGTGGAAAGCGTTTTCGCTACCACCCCGTGCGTCATAAGAAGATCCACAGAACAAAGAATGGTATGTAGTGTGAAGACTCATCTGAATGAGCAGCACGGGCACTGCAATGCAGCATCAGATAAAAGACGTCGGGGAAGACCAAGGCCAGGATTAAACCACAGTGCCAAGGACATCCACGTTGGTTTCGGATGAGGAATTTTGCACAGTAGGCCCTCTCGATGCCAGGCGCCCTGAAACATCAACAACCATACCCCCACGAGCAAAACGAGACTGACTGAGATTGGGAGAAAACTGGATGCAAAAAATCGTCCAAAGACTCGATGGCACTGATAGGGAAAAGCACCCTGGAACACAAACTAGCACATATGGGGACATTGTGTTAGCCACATGTAGAGACGCCTATGGAGCAAAAAAACTAGCCTACCCAAAGAGAGACAAAGAGAAACACCTCCAAAGAAATCCAGCATCAAGACCAGCCAAGAAGAGATGGGACAAGATCAGGGTCCAAAAGAAAAAAAACCTCAAGAAGCAAATGAAGACTGCTCTGCCAGCTGAAAAACAAGGCTTGGAAAAAACTCTGGGAAGAAGACCTGAAAGCAAAACACAGCGCCCTCAGCAAAGCGGAATCTGCGAGGAAGAGGAAAAGCAAAAAGAAGAAGACACAAGAGCGCTTCTTCAGAGACCCCTTCCAGTTTGCCAGAACTCTGTTTTGAGCAGCCAAAATCTGGGACCCTAAGTGTGGACAAAGGAGTTCTTGAGCAGCATCTGAGAAAAAACATACTCTGACTCACAGAGCAAAAGCACCACTCGTACATTCAAGTCTGGTGTGGCCAACCAACCCTGAGGAACAGTTCAATGACAAGCCTCCAACGTTTACGCGGAAAATCAAGAAGGTGGTCGACAAAGCCAGAGCCAAATCATCACCAGGGCCAAAACGGAATACCTTACCAGCTGTACAAGAAATGTCCCAAGGTGCTGGAGTGGCTCCACAGGCTGCTGCGATCAGCTTGAGAAAATCAGAAGATCAGATCGGCGGCCAGTGGATGACGGCAGATGGTGTGTACATCCCATCCCCAAAGAGCAAAACTCAAGTGACATCAGCCAGTTCAGGCCAATATCACTACTGAACGTCGTCGAAGGGAAAATCTTCTTCCTCTGTCATGGCAGCAAGGCTGACCAAGTACCCTCATGGAAAAAACAAGTACTTGGATGTGTCAGTCCAGAAAGGTGGCATGCCAGGGCGTGGCTGGCTGTGTAGAACACGCCACAATGATCTGGGACGCAATCCAAAGGAAGCAAAAATCAGCAAAAACAGAAAGAAGAGAGGACCGTGACGTAGTGTGGCTCGACCTGGCAAACGCATATGGATCTGTACCCCCATGAGATGATACAGTTGGCTCTTAAGATGTACCATTGTGCCAAAGAACATCCGCGGACATGTGTTGGCAATGGAAGTCATCTGTTGAAAGCAGCAACAAGCAAACGCACCAGAAGACAAACGACCTTGTTGGCGATGGATACAAGATGTGGGCCCCCTCTCTCAAGGCCTTCATGGATGACACTACAAGTGATTTTCATCCGAGAGAAGACGAGACACGTCACGTTGCTGGAGAGGCTGGACGACAATAGGTTGCCTCATCCAGAATGAAGTTTCAAGGCAAAAAGAAATCACGAGGGTCTCAGTATCTCTCTCTCACTGAGGAAAGGAAAAAAAAAGTGGCCGAAATTCTGAATCCTGTGGGTCTTCAGTGTTGCCAACGGCCAGACCAGTGATCCCCAGTAAGTAACAGAAGACCAGTCCCAGTCAAGAGCCTTGGAAGATGGTATGTGCATGATGACGCTGAAGAGACACACTGAAGAGAGCAAAAGAACCAAACAGATGTCGGAAAGGAATAAGGCTTGGAGACCCATTGACCAGTGTGGGGCTTCCTGGCAAATACAAGGTCTGGTGTCTGCAGTTTTGCATGGGGCTGATACCCAAGCTCCTATATGCCTCTGATGATGATACGACATCTGCACCAGCATAGTGGAGGCAATGGAATCCAAAATCAACAATTCACAAGAAATGGCTTGGTGTCCCACCCCCCACTGTCTGACTGACATATAGCGCTATACTGTCGCCAAGCAAAGCAAAGCTTGAAACTACCACTGAAATCCATCCTGGAGAATATAAAAGGCAGGGAAGATTCAGACTTCAAAGCATGCTGGAGGGACAGTCAGACAAGACAAGGTGGTTGAAGCAATCAAGGCCCCCAGCTGAAGACAGGCGAAAAATGGAAAGTGTTCAAGAGGCGATGGTTTTCTGCAAAAGAAAGCGATCTCAAGAGATCAGAGAAAATAACAGGACACACACGAGCCCACAGACAAGGACTGGGGGTGACGACCAAAACTGACTGAAATGGTGGTCAAAGTCCAAAGGAAAAGGCCGAAAAGAGCACATGATGATTCAGTCAGGGAGAAAAGAAAGAAAGAAGACCAACAAAGACTCCAAAAGCAGTCCAACATTTAGCCAGCAGGGCAATGGACCAACACGTGGGAGAAATGCAACTCCAAAGAAAGTCTCACTTGAATGACATTTGGCACATGGCCCCTCTCTCCTCGGATCAAGCTTTTCAGCTCAATTCTGCAGATCCTGCATATTACCTTCTTTCTGCGCCTTCAAATGCAAACCTGGTGAAGTGGGAATACGAAAAACAGAACGATCCTTCATTCATGCCGAACCCTTTGCCATGAAAACAACCAGTGGAGCATGTCCTAAAGCTCATGTAAAAGTAGCCCTGGCTCAAGGGAGGTACACATGGAGGCACAACCAAGTGCTCAAAGAGAGATTGTACAAGTATTCTGGGCTAGTACCACCACACAAAAGGGAAAATCATGACTCCAAAAGCACCAGGAGGCAGCGCGATCATTGCTCAAGAAACAACACTCGCCCACCCTCGGAACACCCCTGCAGGCAGAGTGCCTGTGCTGGACGGGCAGATGACTGGTATGGAAGGTGCTGGGAGCAGACCTCCCCGAGAATGGAATAGTCACCCAGAGATATATCAGCCAAGAGTGGCATTGAGACCAAACCAATATCGTATTACAATCACTCTCAGTCAAGCAGCCAAGCAGCTTGATCATGAAACAGCTCACGGTTTCCATAAGTGAGAACAGAATTGAGGGCCAGCTCAGATCTACAGACTGAAAGTAGGTGCTGATCTGGCAAACAGCCTGAGGAGAGAGGCTTGATCCAGTATCAAAGCTCCGTCACTGCGAAATTTTTGGAGCTAGGGGTTTTTGTTTGAACGGCCTGCATACGAGCCTCATCTAACAGCTCTCGTTCTCTCTTCTCTACCTCTCGCCTCCCGGGGGGGGGGGGGTGCGGGTGGGGGGTGCATTGTATGGAAACTCCCACCAAAGGCCCTGAAAGCATGGCCGAAGCGTCAGAGAGGTGTTCAAGTTTGGATCTGGTCAAGGTGAACAAAGTGGAACTTCATAATGGCTTAACTTTCCACAAAGTATGGGAAGTCCTTTCCTAGTGAGCATCAGTGGAATTATTGCGACAGAGTCCACAGTAAGTGAAATGCGCATGTCCAGGAGAGGGGGCAGGTTCGAATCCCGTCATTGCTCCATCCAAAATAGGAAAAAAGGGGCAGCGAGAGGGCCGATCCGATCATGACCGTGTTGGTAAGCCCACCGCCCCTAGAGTGTCAGGAGATAAAGGCCGAAACACTGCGCGGTGAAGGGGGCTCTCTTCTTGAGGATCTGCTGCTGCCGACGCTCCATCCAGCTAGTTGCTCTACTGAGTGAAGCATGGGTAAACCATGTGCCGTTCGCCGGGAAGTGGCCGGAGGCCTTTCCGTGCAAGGACCGTAGACACACTTGGGAAAGACGGCAAACCACGGCTCTGTGGTGCTGGCTCCCCACGTTTGCCTTCAACATGTGGCGGTACTAAATCAAGAAGAAAAGTCTCCCGCGGAATTCAGCGCGAAGGGGAGAGAGATGAATCCATCGGTCTCACCACTCACGACTGCAAATCCAAACGGACTACTGAACATGGAACCATAGGATGGAATATCCATGTGTTCTGTGTGAAAGGCGGTGTTCGCTACCACCGTTTTTGGCATGAAGATCCACAGAACAAGATGGGGATGTGTGAAGACCTCATCTGAATGAGTCATCAAGCGCACTGCAAGTCAGCAGATAAGGCCACGTCGGAAGACCAAGGCCAGGATTTTAAACCACAGTGCCAAGGACAATCCACGCTGTTGGTTCGGATGAGAATTTGCACAGGCCCCTCGATGCCAGGCGCCTGAGTCATGAACCGGGTGTGGCCCAAACCACCTAGAGTGTCAGGAGATAAGGGCGAACACTCGCTTGAATAGGGGCTTCTCTTCTGAGGACTCGCTCTGCTGCCACGCTCTCCACGGAGTTTCTTTCTACTCTACATTCCTCTCCCCTAGATCGTCCACAATTACATCCGCAATTGGTTTTTGAACAAATCCGCGGGTTATTCTTCTTCTTGTGTGTATAGCCTGGACGCAACATAAACAAAAAGTAACTGAATTTATCACTGACTGTGAGAGTGTAATGTGAAGTGACAGCTCTTTTGTGTTTCGTTCATACCTCATAATCATTCCTCTTTTTTCTTTTTTCTTTTTCTTTTTCTTTTTTTTCTTTTTTTTTTGTCGAAAACTGACTTATTAGGATAGTAAGGTGCGGACAGTGTTGAACAATACCATACAACACTAAGAGAGAGAGAGAGACGAGGAGAGAGAGAGAGAGAGAAGCACATTGTATGGAGAGCAATTCCTATAGAGTGAAGTCTGAAGCAGTTATATGGCATTAGTTTCCCTTAGAAAAGCTCGTTTCTTTCGTCTCATTTTTCTTTCCATGTTCCTTTCCCCCCACCTCTAGTTAGGAGTCAAGTCAGGTCAAGTCAAGTAAGTAACTTTATTGAGGGTCTCATTTGAGAAATTATTTGTGGTCACACACAATGTCACAGCAGCATATAACACTAATTTTTTTTTTTTTTTTTTTTTTTTTGGTTTTTTGGGTTTTTTTTTGTTTTTTTTTTTTTTTTTTTTTTAAATTCAACAATTTTTTAATCAACAATAAGTAGCGATTACAAAGTGCGACACCATAAAGAGGACCATGTGCGACCACGTTCTATTGTACATTAGCATCATTTCTGTATAAACAGTTCATGGCATGATGTCCAAACAACAGTTTTCTTTTTAAAAAGAGGAACAAAACCACAACAAACCAAACAAGCAAGCAAGATAAACATAGACTCGTACATAAGTAGAAACAACGGGAAAAAAGTGGGAAAAAAAGAGTGAACATCATCTTTTTGCGATAGTTTAACAACTTACTGTTTCGGATCCTCTCCTTCCTCACTCCCTCTCCATTTCAGAGGGAGGTTGTGAAGGAAAAAGAACTGGGCATAGGAAAATGTGTATTAGATCAGATCTTAAGGAAGTGTTTTGCTTGAAGGAGTCATTGGCCTGTATTGTTCCATGTAGCATGAAAATGGGTTTTGAGATTGTTGAATCTGGACTTTGCATTAAACAATTCGATGTTTATGTCTATATTGTTCCATTGAACTGGTTCTGAAAAATTGAAGCATTTGTGGTCTTTGTGTTTTGATTTTGCACTTATATAATAGGTGAATTTAGCTAGCATTAATAATGAAATCAAAAACTGTCCCTCTGTTTTCACACGTTGGATCTATTCCAAAAATAACGATATCTCGTGTGATTTTTGATATTAGTTTGTGTTTCGACATTTTTCATTAAATAACGGGTTTCACTTCGTGTCCAAAACGGTTTGCAGCGTTGGGGTTGCACTTCGCATAAAAAAGTTGTTGGACCGGTAAGTCGTGCTCGGGGTCGACTCTTCCGTTACAAAAGTAC
>JADBJO010026885.1:0-21996 GCA_016801955.1 Conus betulinus | reverse complement strand
ATCTGCAAACAGCAGAATAAACAGTTCCATCATGTCAGGTACCAACTGAATGCCTTGTCTACCTTTTTCAGATAAGTGATTTGCTAACTGGTTAATAAACACATTTCAAATAGCGTTGGACTCAGCACACACCCTTGTCTGACTCCCATTGGGCAGTCAAAGAAGTCTGAATATTCAAAATTAGATCTTACACAAGATACTAATGAGTTATACATTGCTTTTAAAGAACAGAAGAATTTCCCCTTAATACCTTGGTTTCTAATACACTGCAATAACTTATCGTGTCTTACAGAATCAAAAGCTTTTCTGAAGTCTACAAAAGCAACATAAAGCTTTTTACCACGCTGAGACAAGCATTTTTGAACCATAGAATAAAGACAGTAGATTTGGTCTATTGTAGAATAGTTTTTCCTAAAACCAGCTTGACTTTCAGCGATCAGGTTGTTATCTTCAAGCCATGCGTATAGACGATTATTTAGAATAGTGCTATAGCGTTTTGAAATTGAGCTTAATAGGGATACACCTCTATAGTTATCTACATTCTCCGTATCTCCCTTTTTGTGGATTGGGATAATAATAGCCTTTGCCCAAACTTTAGGATAAATGCCTTTTGCAAATATAATGTTGAAAAACCTTCTCAAAAAGGGGAATAGTAATTGCACTTCCAGCCTTCAACATTTCAGAAATGACTCCATCTGATCCACATGCCTTACCTGACTTTAATTTGTTCACAGCAATTGAAATTTCACTTTCAGTGATTTCAGCATTTAGAACGTGCTCTTCGTGCTCAGTCAAATCAATGTTGTCATAATGTTCATCATCCGAATTACTATCATCCATTGAAAACACATTTTTAAAATGATCATACCATTTATCAATTGAAATGTCATTTGTATTTTTCGCTCTTTGCTTCCCACACACCCCATTTCGGTTAACTGTTTCCAAAATTTGGATGAATCAGAAATATTTGATGCTAACATTTCGACCTTCCTTCGTTTAAAGCTTCTTTTTTAAACTTCAGCAAGTGTTTGTACTTTTTCTTTGCTTGTACATGCTGTAATCTGTGTTCTATTTTTCTAGTTCTTCTGAAAATTCTGAGTGTACGCTTACTGTAACGTTTGGCTTGTCGACACTCCTCATCATACCATTCCGAAGACTTTGGTGAGGCAACCAAATAGACTTTCTTTACCATGAAATTGCTAGCCGAAAGCAGACAACTTACAAAAAGATCTATTGCACCATCAACATCATGTTCCAATATGGCGTCCGCCCATTGTAATCTATCATGAATGTCTGTTTTTCTCAGATTCTCTAGAAAGTCTTGTTCACCTTGTTTATCCCAAACATGTTTTTCGATAAAAGAATTGCTCTTACTTTCATGTTTGCCGCTTTTGCTTGGGATGGTCAAAGGAAACGAAAGTACAACTGGCAAGTGATCAGATTCGACAGAATCGTCAACAACGAGTGACATGTCATACTGGGCATTAAGTAAGTTTTGAGACATAACAAAATAATCAACAGTACTGCATCCTAAACTGGATATAAAGGTGTAACTACCATCGAAACCATGTTCACAAAGCCTATTCAAAATAACAAGGTCCAAAGAGTTGCATAGTTCTAACAACTGATCACCAAATACATTTTCATATTCATCGTGTGAAGTCCTACAATATGGCGACTGGTCATGGTTCTCTATAAAAAATTGTCATCAACATCGATGCCGACATTATTTTTCGAGGCTGTTCATGCGTTTAGGTCCCCAGATAATAACACATAAAAATTGTGTGATTCATACAAAATCCAACAAAACATTGTTCTAATGGTTCCATGCCAAACCCATTCGTGTTATTTCCCCAGGCATTTGACTCTATTGGAGGTATATATGTACAAATCCAAAATACATTCATGTCGCTATCGAAAAGCTTCTATCAATATTCAAAATGATCGTATTTTCAGACTTATATTCAATCCGTGTAACAAAACAAGAAAAAGTCTTTTTAATTAAAACAATTACTCCTCCTGAATATCGTCCTTGATGGGAAAGCTTCTTTGCTTGTGAATTATAAATCACGTAATCATTGAAAAGTGAGGTCGAAATTCACACCAACAAACGTTTCAGTTAAACACACAAAAATCATGTGATTTGATATAGCTTACAAAATCGTTGTTCTCCAACTTAGAAAGCAATCCATTTACATTAAAGTTTAGAAACTTGATTGAAGTGCTATTATTTTTAGGTATTTCTTGAGAACAATTATTTTCTATGGACTGCTTTGCAGTAAAGTTTGCACCACCGTTTTTTCTGTTTAACTTTCAAGGCCCGGCCGATATCCTATATGGAAACGGAATTAAGCTTGGCGCGGGACCTTGTGCGTCCCCTTTCCGTAATGTCCCTGTCACGTTCCTTGGACTGTGCACGTTTGAAAACTGTCCAGTATAGTGTTTTGACTGGCATCCCTTGGCCTGGCTTCTACCTTCTTTACGCGCTGTTTCTGTTGGTTGTCATCTCCCTGAACACCAGGATTTGAAAGTGCCACTTCACTGTTGGCGTTCGTCGTATTGTTTGTGTCAACAGACGGAGTTGCTATCTGTTGTTCTAATCGCTCATCATCCTGTCTGTCTGTCCTGATAGCTGTATGAGAAGATGGATGGGCCTGTGTAGAGTGTGTAAGTTGTATGTCTGTGTCCCCATGAGTATTTCCTGGGATCCCCAGGTGTGCTACACAATATCGCCTGTTCATTCTCTGTTTCACTTGGTTTGTTGATAGTAGCCCCTTGTTCATTCACTATGAGTTCATCATCACTCTTTTCTTCTACTGCACCAGGTTCAATATCATGAGAGATTCTGCAAGAAGTTTGAGACACAGTAATCGCAGGGGTTGAGGTGATTTCTAACTCGCTTGCAGTGCCACCCTGTTCGTCTTTGTCGTTGACAATTGGCACCGAGAATTCCACCTCATTTCCCCTTACGTCACTGAGCTTCTCACTGTTGTCCTGTCTTCTGTCGGGACTGTTTATGTCATCATTCTGTATATTGTCTTTGTCCGTATGCCGTGAGTCCCTGTGAATGTCAGGCTGGTGAGTCACTTGTCTGTGATGAATATACTGACTGTGTCTCTGAGCTTCTTCGGAGTACCTCATTCTGGGAAGCATTCGCTGCTGACCGTAGTTCCTGGATCGTCTATCGTGGAAGGCTTCTGAATCTTCATCTGTCGGCAGTCTCCGCTGGGCTGCCTGGCTGTAAGATGACCGGCCTGGAGCTACTGGTCTGGCGTGACGGTCGACACGGTCAGCTGAAGACCTGTCATTGCCGCCCTCTCCTCTGTACCCTCTTCTTTCCTGCTGGCTGTGAACGTGGACAACCGCTGTCCTGTTGTCTTCACCATCTTTTCTGGGAGCAGGAGGATGTCTCTCTCTGGCACCCCCAGTAGCCGCTGACTGCTGTCTTCTGTCCTCTCACCTCGTCCAGAGCGGTAGCGCTCGTTCGTTGAGTGGTGCAGTTGTGGCCACTCCTCACCCTGCAGTAGATGTCGGTCGTCCCGTGAAGACTGTAGGTTGTAGGAAGAGTGGCTGTGAGAAGACGTAAATCGACTATGCGAAGGCTGTCTATCTTTCACATGAAGTCGTCCATTATAAAAATAAGCCATTTTGCCCTGGTCTCTGTGGAAATCTATCATCTGTCTCTGCCTTGTGGTGAGGGTCCGCAGTCACTCTGATGCTGTTACGCCGCATTGCATCACGCAACTCTCGGTCTCTGAGGATGGACATCCTGTCTCCCCAACGACAGAACTGCACCAACAGTGGGCGGGGAGCGCCGTTCTGGCGTGGACTGCCTATCCTATAGGCACGTTCAATGTCAGATGCATGCCACACGACATGACCGGAATGAAAGTTTAGAATGTCCGTCACGAGTTTCTCACTGGTCAGATCATCCCTCTGTCTTGTTTCATCAACGCCGAAAAATGTTAGATTGCGTTTCTTGGTTTCTGTTTCTAAAGCTTCCACTTTTTCTTCCATACGATCGAGACGTTCCAACATGTTGACACTGTCTTCCTTAAGTTCGATGATTTGTTCAGCATTGTTGTCCGCACATATCTTCACCTTGCCTATTTCTAAGTTTAGGCGGCGAAGAAGTTCTTCTTGCATCTGGAATTTGTCCTCGATTAGTTTGTGCATATTGATTGAATGGAGCTGGAAACCATTCATCAACTGAGCAAGTCTCCAGTCAACCAGCTGCAAAACATTATTTTCTTCAGGTCCGGGGTTCAGCTCGACATCTTTGCTCATCAACAGAAGGACAGAACACAACCAGTACGCCAGCCTACTCGAGACGCGCAGCGGCTTGCATGTGAGCATCGTGTTCACTGACGACCGCACGAAACAGAGAGAGAGAGAGAGAGAGAGAGAGAGAGAGAGAGAGAGATTACTGCATACATTTATATACACAAATACCTATATAAATACAGACAGACATGTACGCGCGTACATACATGCATGCACACGTGTACATAAAGGCACGCATAAAATAGAATAGATATCATTGCAACGTACATGTTTCTTATATAGAGGTCTTTCAATCCTACAGTGAGCAGCAGCGTTTGATTGAGGCCAACCCATACAACTATTCTGTTCTGGTTGAAACCAAGAGCTTCGATAACATCGTTCCACCCCTGTGGGTCAGTTAGGCTGACTGGAAGTGCCCTCGCTTCTTACAGTCTCTTTCCAGGTCAGCAAAGGAATAAAAGTGTTTGCTTGCGTTTCTTTCAAAAAACATCTGCAAAAGAAATGACAATGAAGCCATTCAGTATTTGAATTTTTTTTCAATATCTTACACCAATAGAACATCAAGAGGCACAATGACCATATCCTTTCATCAGTCTGTTGGAAAACTGAAAACGCTCTGAAACTTTTAGCGGGGCGGGGGGTGGGGGGGGGATGTTACTTCATTTACGTGAAAAGTAACGGTCTTCTGTCAACAAAGCAGCTATGTGTTAGCAGTAAAAAGCGTATATTACCTAAATAAGATTCCATAATCACTCCACTCCCAAAATCCCTCCCCAGCAGATCTGAAAGGGCACATGCCCAAACTCACTTCACAGGGAGTAAATCCAGACCAGCCCCCTTTGTTCCAACATCAGCCTCCTCTTTTGAAATTCTCAAAGTGCCTTAAGCAACAAAACATACTGGGCAGATCACGGTAAACCTGAAATTGAGTAGGAGGTGACTCTGCCCTTGAGCTAGAACTACCCTCAGCTTTGTTCAAAGACCAAATCCCCGTAAGATATTCAGGGCGTGGGGAAGAAACATCCCAAACTTTGAATAAAGTGCCTGGCCTTGCTCACCCGATATGACAAAAAGTCGAAGATGGGCACTGTGTATATCACACCCTGAGGTGTTTCTGTACAATGCCCCAAATCACCCATCAGGGAGTTTCAATTTCATCAAGGAGGTGTCACTGCGTGCGGACTAGTCCATATACGCTATGCCACATCAACTAAATTTTGAGACCGCACTGCACATGATTTAAAGTTGATGGATAAATGAATTAATGACTTCGATGAGAGAATATATCGGGAGTAGTTTTGATAAGGAAGGAGCCGGGGTAAGGATGGTGCACAGTTTGTAGTCCCAGGACCAGAATCACCCCTACATTCACCCCCATCTGGGTGCAGTGAGCTCTAGTTGACATGTTTTCTTACTGGGGACATTTTGAGCGTTTTGAGAGACAGGTGTGATTTAGGAACAAAGTGGAAGATTGGTCTGGATGTACTCCCCAGGGGCAGTATGGGCAAGTGCCCTTTACCATAACTATGCGGTGATTTCAGGCATAGAATCATTAGGAAAATTACACAAGTTTCTTTCCGAGACCATCCTAGCCCAAGCTGGAAATGTCCCATTACCTGGTCTTCTTCTTCTTCTTCTTCTTCTTCTTCTTCTCTTCTTCTGTGGTCGATTACATTGGTCGCGTCAGATCTTCAACTCTTCGCCACGAGGAATCCCACAGTCTTCTCGAGGACGTGATGGCTCCCCAAAGTCATGTCTGCAGCTCTGCACCCTCTAGCCAGCATTGACGTCATAGAACATCATGGGCTGGACAGTGTTGGAAGGTGTATTCTGGGGCCTAACGTCCAGTGCCCTCCAATTCATCTGTGTGGGCAGACTCAATTTGGCTGAGGTGGCTCAACAGTCAGCAGCGGCTGGTTTTCAGTCTGAAAAAAAAAATGTTTGTTGGTATCTCTGGACCTCACGGATTGGATCAACACAACTGTCTGCACTCAGCTTTCTCTTCCACTGGTTTTTGCATTAGTTGTGGATGACAGTTCTAGCATCTGTATGGGTCACTGGGTGGCTGAACTGCTCCATAACGCTGTCTGTCCAGGAGAGACCGTCAGCCTTCACATTCTTGCTGATCCCACTGGAGTACAATGGTGGATCGTCTTCTAAAAGTGTGGATGGCTCGTCTGATGTTTTCCAGCTGCTGTTTGGTTCTGTTCCTCCGAAATACCTGCAGCAGAGATTTGCAGCCAGTAAAGAAAGCAATCATAGATGGTTTGTTGTTTGACTTTGTGAATGCTTGTACAGCATGGAAGAGAGTTGCTGATTCTGTTCTGATGTTGAATTAATTTTTCCCCGCAAAAAAGGCCTTAGAAGTCTGTCTCCCATCAGCGAGGTTGATGAAGATGCCTGCTACACCACTCTTCACTGCCCCCTCTCATCATCCATCCTTTAGGACGTGCGTCCACTCACTGAGATCGAAATGGTCGTCAGTCGTCTTCGCAGCCAAAGCTTTCAGCAGGTGCGGGGCTTGGCGATCCTTCCAGTCTATGCCAGGAACTCCTGTGATGACTACGACTTCCTCCAGGTGGTCATTTGGCTCTTCAAAGTTGGGAAGCATTTCCCATTTCAGTTGAGGACGTAGGGTAGCAGATCTTATTTCGGTTGTGTAGGCTATAAGGTCTTAGCCCTGGGGAAGGACACCCCCTGTTGTACAAACAGTCCCCATGTGCCCACAGGAAAGCACTCTTTTGTCCTGAGCTAATGAAGAAGCCCCTCTACAGAACACTTGATCCAGCTTGCTGAAGACAAAGTGTGTCCATTATGGCGCTGGTTTCATGGATAAATCAGGACATAAACGCATGAGCAATGACGGTTATGTGTCAATACCTGGTCAATAGAAACACCACCACAGACTTGAAAAAAAAAAAAAAAAAAAAAAAAAAAAAAAAAAAAAAAGAAAACGCATTTAGAACACACACGCACACACACGCGCGCGCATACACAAACACACACATACATGCACGAGCTCGCGCGCGAGCACACACACACACACACACACACACACACACACACACACACACACACACACACACACACACGCGCGGGGCGCGCGCATACACACACATACACGCGTTGCACACACACACACACACACACACACACACACACACACACACACGCGCGCGCGCGCGCGCGCGCGCGCGCACACACACACAAAGAGCGTGAAACGCGCGCGCGCGCACAGAACACACACACACACACACACACACACACACACACACACACACACACACACACACTCTCTCTCTCTCTCTCTCTCTCTCTCTCTCTCTCTCATCTCTCTTTCTCCCCCCCCCCCCTCTCTCTCTCTCTCTCTCTCTCTCTGAATGTGTGTGTGTGTGTGTGTGTGTGTGTGTGTGTGTGTGTGTGTGTGTGTGTGTGTGTGCACCAAGCGCATCAAAAGTCCGTGTGAAGTAGACTTTTCCATGTAAGCCATCGTTATAATAATGAGTGCAACTGTTTCTTGTAGCAAAACGTCTACTGCATTATCTTGTCAGGTTAAAATTATCACTCTCGGTTTGTTTTGCACAGGTGAGTCTTAAGACAAAAATCACACCCATGATTTGATTATTAAAATAATTTGAGCTTCCAGTAGGCCCAAAACAGAAACTTACATATCCCGGTCCATGACCTTTTCGAATGAAGGGACACTGAGTTTCTTCTTCAGCATCAACACAGTCAGCATTGAGATCACAGGGGAAATGCCTGTACAGCTCAGGCCACGCAGACACTGAACAATTCCACTGTCGCTGTCCAATCTGCTGTGGTTTTGAAGTGCTCTGATGGAAAGAGAACACTAACTTCACAACAGCCGTGCAATTTGGTCGCATGCACTCGTATGATATTGACACGGGGAGAACTGTGGTCATCTTTTCATCAGGTGAAACACTATGATTGGTTTCAGATGGCATGACCCAGTCTAGAAAAATAAAAGGAAAATCATGATCTCTTATTCGCCAATGTCTGATCCATTCCTGTCCACATTCTGAAGCAAAACACGTCAAGAGAATAGTCAGATCTACTCTGTCTTCTCCGAATCCGACTGAGAAAGATCACATGGCCACTGGGTGAAGTTATTGTCCGACATGCAATGAAAGCCACATCCAGGATGTGAGGCAGCTGTATGTAACCTGAGAAAACAACATGTAGATTTAATTAAATGAAATATGAAAGCCGAATGGAGCACAGTCACCTCTTCAACTTCAAGACTGAGTAGTGTGCCAGTCTGATCAGCAGCATGAGCTAAACTGGATTCCAGCCGAAATCTACGCCACAGAGAGTGGAGCCAGAGAGGCTGTGGGATCATTAGGCTGTGATCTGTTGAAACAGAGAGTGGAGCCAGAGAGGCTGTGGGATCATTAGGCTGTGGTCTGTTGAAACAGAGAGTGGAGCCAGAGAGGCTGTAGGATCATTAGGCTGTGATCTGTTGAAACAGAGAGTGGAGCCAGAGAGGCTGTGGGATCATTAGGCTGTGATCTGTTGAAACAGAGAGTGGAGCCAGAGAGGCTGTGGGATCATTAGCTATGATCTGTTGAAACAGAGAGTGGAGCCAGAGAGGCTGTGGGATCATTAGGCTGTGATCTGTTAAAACAGCTTGTGATCTCTGGCAAGGAGAGGATCAGGACCCTAAGGGCAATGGAAGAGGCTTTCTGCATGTATGGAAAGAAAAGTCCCAGCTGTAAGATGACTGTATGTATTCAGGAAAGCAACGTGTTCCTTCACGAATTATAAATACATTCATATTTTCTTAAACAAAATTCGTGCTGATTACTTACTTTTCATGAATTAGATGCACAGCATGCGTAGGTATGTTTATGTCTGTATAACTACAGTCTCCTTTAATTACTAATTCCTCCCCACCGATTCTTGTGGATAAAGCAGAAAAATATGCCCTAGGTTTTCCTTACCTCACGATCAGCAAGTTGTTACTTTTTGTTGACAGTTTAATAAACATCTGGCATGTCTTTGAGGAAAGAGTCCCTCAGAGACGATGATCTTCATGCCTTTTTTCCACGACTGCGGAGGCCAGTCTACCCTTCTGGAAAGCTCGTCATCTTACAGGAGAAAAAAAAAAAAACAGTCACTTGGTCTGTGTTTACTCACCACGCTGAAAGTAGTTCTCCTGACAAATGCAGCACGCTTTGCTCTGATTCGTGGGCCAGTGGACAAGTGATGTCTCATCTGCTTTTGTTCAGAAGATGATTTGATGGATGCATGGTGCTGGACACCCGGGGGTTATTTACTGTGCATTTCACGACTTAGTCCATTTTGTTTCTTTGTGTGTTTGTTTCAATTCCTGGTGCTTGCGGATCATGACAAGAAGTAACGAGCAAGACAGGTTTCTTTTTCATCAACTTAGACTTAGACTTGACTCTCGATACCTACTGAATCCTGCACCACAAGGCCTAATGTATATACTCCATGTCACTTATCACAATGTCATTTTTGTTTGACAGCCTTGAGTTTGTTTAATTCATTGCCTTTTGGATTGGCTTGCTACAGATCCACAACATGCCCCCTGCTTAGTCCTTCGTATGCGGTATCATGAATGTGTTTGTCGTAATCTGCTCTGCCTGTGTCAGAGTGAGCTTTTCATATTGCGGATAGAGACGGATAGTGTGTCTGATTCAGTTCAGGGTAGGTCGAATTAAATCGGATTAGTTATAAATGATAACGTTTAGAACAAACAACAACAACAATAACAACAACAACAACAACAACAGCAACAACAACAAATGTGAGATGGCTAAAGCATTTTCAAGAATTCAAAAGACGATGAGAATTTGAAGACTCACATACCAAAGGTTGGCTTGCTCGATAACACAATAGCAACAGAGTTTTTTTTTTTTTCAGCTGTTCCCCTACAGTCTAAGATATGGAAGGCTTGAAAGCATGATCAGAAGATTGTTTTCTAATTCTACAATTCTCCTTAATTCTAGTGTTCAAGATTTTGAATGATTTGAATAGAGATTCCAAACTAATAAATCCATTAAAATTTCCAGCAATTCCGTTTGCTTTACCAGGGCTCTTTGTCAGCTAGTTTACTGTCTAAGTCAGCTGTCTGAACTGGTTCACTCTCTAAGTCAGCTGTCTGAACTGGTTCACTCTCTAAGTCAGCTGTCTGAACTGTTTCACTCTCTCTCTAAGTCAGCTGTCTGAACTGGTTCACTCTCTCTCTAAGTCAGCTGTCTGAACTGGTTCACTCTGTAAGTCAGCTGTCTGGACTGGTTCACTATCTAAGTCAGCTGTCTGAGCTGGTTCACTATCTAAGTCAGCTGTCTGAGCTGGTTCACTCTCTAAGTCAGCTGTCTGAACTGGTTCACTCTCTAAGTCAGCTGTCTGAACTGGTTCACAGCTGTCAGATCACCTGGTGTGTTTTAGTGGCACCTGCCCTGGCAAACGACATGTCAACTCATGGCCATTTTCATCTTGATTGTATGGACGCACAGCGTAGATGCTTAATGCAGAACACATGCTTGGCGTGAGATAAATGCTAACCTTAGGAACTAAAAATGTTATGGGTCCCCAAACGAAGGAAAAAGGCCTTTCCCGACCCATGACACTAATTCTCCCCAAAAGACACTGCCAGGTTTCTGTACAGTTATGCACAGCATATTCTGTACGGTATTGTACAGCATATTTCTGTACGGTATTGTACAGCATGTTTCTGTACAGTATTGTACAGCATATTTCTGTACGGTATTGTACAGCATATTTTTTGTAGGGTAATGTAGAACATATTTATGTAGGGTAATGTACAGCATATCTGTGTACACAGTAATGTGCAGCACATTTCTGTTGGGTACTGTAGAACATATTTCTGTAGGGTAATGTACAGCATATTTGTGTACAGTAATGCACAGCACATTTCTGTGCGGTAATGTACAGCACATTTCTCAAGGTATTGACTGCTCTGTTAGAAAGTAAGACAGGATATCTTGGAGCTGAGGAAAGGGGCGGTGTCTGGCGTGTCTGCATGCAGTTTGGAAACTTACTGCACGTAAGACAGTGATGGTCAGTTATAAACAAAAACAAAAAAACTAAAAAAAAACGCTTCACCCATCAGTCCTTTGAATGATGACCTCTGATGGGGCAATGGCCATGCTTTTTCTTTCAATGTCGCTTAACGGTTTCTCTTTCTGACAGGTTTCCACTCTTATAAACTGCAGGGTGTAACACGTCATCAACATTCTGACGCAACACACCATTAACACTATTACTGCCACCAACAGTTCTGATAACAAATGGCTGGTTAAGATTTGGTGGATATAGGGAAAGATGCCATCACTCTTTATCTGAAAGGCATTCAAAGTTACACTGAAACCAATTACCTATAATGAATGGTTGACCTCACCTTTTGCAAGATTGGTAAGAAGGGCGGATGTGGAGTTGAAACAAGGAATGAACTTTTTTCAGAAGGCAAAGGACCCGAATTGCTGTTTACGTTTTGAACCACGGGGAAAATCAATAGTTTCTGAACGTTATTTTCTGGGGCTTAGTAACACCCTGCAAAGCGCCGAAGAGCTCTGATACTGGAAACCTGCATGTCTGAGGTCGACTAAAATGCCATGCTGGTGGTAAAGGTACGTACTTTCATTTATTCTCGCAACTAAAATATTGTCAAAGAAACGCAAGGCAGAGAACTATAAAATATAAAGATCAAGCATAATTAGCAACCGATGTCATTAGCCAAAATGACATTCAAGTTCAATGAAATACACCTGACTGTTTTAAAAGCTGTTTTTTAATTTCACTCGGTTAAAAAAAAAAAAAGAAAAAAAAAGACGGCTACAAAACGAGTGCGAATCCTCTTTGAGGTGACCAACAAATTGTTAGCATCTGCCAGGAACAAACATGTCCAATCACAGTGGAAAAAAAGTCAACATAACATTTACTGTGGCAGTTGACATATTCAAAATGAAGAGAGTTAACTGCAAATTTTAACGTACAATTGTTTGACAACGAATGCTTTTTCATTTTTCTGAAAAACAAAAAACAAAAACAAAAAAAAAAAAAACAACAAACAAAAAAAAAACCACGCGTTTCCATGGACACATCAAATTTCTAAGCTCTTTTACAGCATATTTCTGTACTGTATTGCGTGTGTAGGTGTGATATTTTTCTGGGCTCATATCTTCCTTATTTCCAGACACAGCAGATTAGTTATTCGTATTCTCTCACAATTCTGGAATTTGAGAAAGAATCTACGAGGAGGAAATAACCAAGTCATCGCGCCCTTCGGCAATTCACGATTTTAGAGGAACCTTTTGGGATTCTGACAATGTGGTGTGAATGTTTTGGTTCACTGCAGTTTTATATTGAAAACAGACAGACAGACAGACAGAGAAATGTGGATCAGTTTCCACCATATTTTTATGACTTATACTTACGCCATTTAAAGGTGAAAGTCGGGATGGCTCCTTATGTGAGGCTTATTTCTTTAGAATTTATAAACGTAACATCTCAAATCGCTATTTCACAATTTTAGAGGAACCTTTTGGGATTCTGAGAATGGGGTGTGAATATTTTTGGGTCATTACATTTTTGTATGAGAGAGAGAGAGAGAGAGAGAGAGAGAGAGAGAGAGAGAGAGAGAGAGAGAGAGAGAGAGAGAGAGAGAGATGTTTAACATTTTCTGTCATAATTTGTTTATGAGTTAGATTTATGCCTAATCTAATGGGACTCGCAAATGCAATGTTTTGCGTATGATCTAAAGATGGGTAAAAAAAAATGTATCGGCAAATCCGTCACTCAAGACTTAAATCAATTTGAAAGTTGATGTTTTGTAAAAAAAAAATCAGATCACAGCTTTCAAAAACTTTCCACTTAGCTGAGTAGTTCGAGGCGAATTGCATTTCATTTGTTTTGATCGCTTTTCGATAAATGTCTCCCTTCAAAACTATATTATACGTCAGTGCATGAAAACCTTAATGATGGAGGTTTTGGTATAAAATTGACTTTGGGATTTGTGAGAGCGAACATTCACATGTACTGCTGTATTCGAAATGGAATGTTTCAAATGAAGCTCGTCGTTTTAGGATGTCAGCGATCTTTTCTGGTAAATCAGTCTTTTTTCAACAGAAACTAATCGTCAAGAATCATAGTAGCGCGTGCACACACACACACACACACACACACACACACACACACACACACACACACACACACACACACACACACGCGCGCGCGCGCGCGCGCACGCACGCACGCACACACACACACACTTATATACACACGAGAATTTCCAGGCTATCTTCTCACCTGCAGACAAAGACAGGTTGGTGATTTGCAGACTGGGTGCCTCTGACCTATCCACAGCGGAAAAGGCCAGGCTCATTGGGTACCAATGGTCCTCGTAGGGAAAGGATGACACCTCTGATATCATGATGACGACGTCATTGGTCCAGCTGTACCAGTCTGTACACCTAATTGCTGCACTGATACAGATTTCAAAAAATACCGATGGATACAGAGGTTCCCGTTGTCGTATTGTAGAATGGAAACTGTCATAGGTAAGCAGTTACAAATTCCAACCTTCAGAATTTTCCCTGCTTCAACTTTGAGCTGAATTTGGCAATCTTGTTTATTCCTCTTTGTGTCAATTGTGTATCGACATGTGTGTGACAATGAAGTCTCTGTGGGGTTCTTTTGCTCCGAGTCATCAAATGCACTCCCACTATCAACTGGATGACGACGTCACAGAGACGAGTTATGACAGCCGATGTATTTTTCAAGGCACACGGCGTGTTGTCATCGTTTTGGCCTTGCTGATAGCCTGCTTCCCATGTGGTTTTCTCCTCAGTTGGCAGGAGGGGGTTCTTAGACATGGTCACAGAGTCTGTGATGTCGGTGGTTGACACATGATTTTCTTTACCTGAATAAGCGGCAGTGCTTTCTGTGTGAACACGAAATATACATGTTCATATTGCTGAATCGTTACACACACACAACCAACAAAGTCCACATATGGACACATCTTGCTGAATGAAGGTGGGATAAGACACGGAGACTACATGTGGAGCTACAGTGAAAACACCGAACCTCACTTACCTGGTTTGACAAGTACAGATCTTCACACACACACACACACACACACACACACACACACAACGGTAGGAATATATTCTTATTGCCAAACGATAGAAAGAAGACACCTGACAGAAGGATACCCTATCTGGAAACATCAACTAAACTAAGACGTCATGGAAATGAGGTACTTCCACGACGTCCTACTCCTTAGATGACGTCATGTGTTCCACTGTACCTTGTTGGTGACGCACATTTGGAATGTGCGGATGTTAATAGAACAAGATATCAATCAAGAACAGGCCTATCAAAGCAAGGATGGCAACATACGATGTTCAGAAATCTGCCAGGGAGTTACTCAGTGTTAGGGCTCACGTTCAGCAAGACTGATCCGTCGTTTTCATGAGTCAGGTGCTGCTGATGGGCACGCCAAAATCAATTTTGCTCCATCAGTCAGCTTAACAGTTCAATGTTGCTCCATCAGTCAGCTTAACAGTTCAATGTTGCTCCATCAGTCAGCTTAACAGTTCAATGTTGCTTCAGTCCATCAGTCAGCTTAACATAACAGTTCAATGTTGCTCCATCAGTCAGCTTAGCATAACAGTTCAATGTTGCTCCATCAGTCAGCATAACAGTTCAATGTTGCTCAGTCAGCAACAGTTCAGCACCATCAGTCAGCTTAACAGTTCAATGTTGCACCAGTCAGTCAGCTTCCATCAGTTCAATGTTGCTCCATCAGTCAGCATAACAGTTCAATGTTGCTCCATCAGTCAGCTTAACAGTTTAACAGTTCAATGTTGCTCCATCAGTCAGCTCAGTTCAATGTTGCAACAGTTTCAATGTTGCACCATCGGTCAGCTTAACAGTTCAATGTTGCTCCATCGGTCAGTCAGCTTAACAGTTCAATCAGAGAGAGAGAGAGAGAGAGAAAGCCAACACATGGTTGTGAAACAGAGTGCCTGTCATGCAATAACTCCATCCTAGTGTGCGTTTCACATCAGACGTTGGACTCGCTAGATCTATTTGCTCGCCCCATACATTGAGAAAAGATAACTCTGTTTGCACTGGAAAGACAGGCGTTACTTTCTCCTGATTTGTTTCAGAACAGGTCAATGTTGCCCCACCAATCAGTTTAACAGTTCAATCAAATAAAAATGTCAATGATAGGGGTGTGAAATGGTGATTCTGCACTGCTGATAATATGTTACGAACAGTTCGACTTCAGTTATTTATATAATCGATCAATTCAGATCAATGTTATGGGTTTGATGTAGTGTTTTGTTTGTTGTTGTCGTTGTCGTTGTTGTTGATTTGTTTTGATTTTGTTTGGGGGGGGGGGGGGGGGGGGGGGGGGGGGGGGGGGGGGGGGGGGGGGGGGTAGGGGGGGGGATGTTTGTTGCATTTTCTTTTAATCAAATCAGGCATGCACACATTGCGTTTTGATCTTGACCCACAAACTGTATTTGCAATAGAAAGAAAAGCATTACTTCCCTTTTTTCCGAGACACGTCCATTATGAGTTAAGATGGGTGCTGGGGTTGGGTATATGAGCACTGAGACACGTCCATTATGAGTTAAGATGGCTACTAGGGTTGGGTATATGAAGACAGGTTGGAAGGAACAGATGAGTGCTAGGGTTGGGTATATGAAGACAGGTTGGAAGGAATAGATGGGTGCTAGGGTTGGGTATATGAAGACAGATTGGAAGGAACAGATGAGTGCTAGGGTTGGGTATATGAAGACAGGTTGGAAGGAATAGATGGGTGCTAGGGTTGGGTATATGAAGACAGATTGGAAGGAACAGATGAGTGCTAGGGTTGGGTATATGAAGACAGGTGGGAAGGAATAGATGGGTGCTAGGGTTGGGTATATGAAGACAGGTTGGAAGGAATAGATGGGTGCTGCTAGGGTTGGGTATATGAAGACAGGTTGGACGGAATGGATGGGTGCTAGGTTTGGGTATGAAGACAGGTTGGAAGGAATAGATGGGTGCTAGGGTTGGGTTATGAAGACAGGTTGGAAGGAATAGATGGGTGCTAGGGTTGGGTATATGAAGACAGGTTGGAAGGAATAGATGGGTGCTAGGGTTGGGTATATGTAGACAGGTTGGAAGGAATACATGGGTGCTAGGGTTGGGTATATGAAGACAGGTGGAAGGAATAGATGGATGGAAGAAGGAATGAGGAAGAGAATAATGATTGACCATTTGGGGCTGGGGATGGTGGAAGGATGGATAGTAGGTGGGGGGGTAAGAGAAAAAAGGTGGGAGGACTGGCACCCAGTGGGATGAGGAGCATTGGGGGGGGGGGGGGGGGGGGGGGGGGGGATTCTAATGGCGTGGTATAACAGGGCCAGCCACATGGGGCAAAAATGGTGCCAATGATCGGGCCTTTGAAGTGTGGGGGGAGAGGAGGAGAAGAATGATGGGAGAGTGAGGAACACCAGTGACAATCACACGATATACCGAGGTGGGTGGACGGGACAGAAAAGAGCTCAACAGAAGAAGCCCATTACCACTACAAGTGAGTCTGCGGTTCAGTGCTATAACAGTGCCACACATTCCTTGTTGTTGGCAACTTACCACTACATCAGCACACAGTTAATCTGATCAGAGATCTGAATATGTCAATGAGCTGTCTTAGAATGTGCTGTTTTAGTTTGTATTCCTCCTGAAAGAAGCTAATTTTCACCTACTTGATATTGGTTGCCCTGCAGGAATAGAAGAAGCAGCCATGTTTCCTGAGGAGGGTGGATGGCAGAAGGGAGGTCATGATGAGCTACATGGTTCAAATTGTACATCATTCATTCTGGGACAGTTTACATCATGGATGCATTATAAGTAATAGACTGAAAATAAAAGACTGACCTGTAAAATATAGTAAAAGTTGTCAATATGGAAATATTGCTAGATGAAGAAAACAAAAAGTACGTATCTCTTTACCTCCCAGTTTCTTCAAATTACCATCTCGCTTTCATCTTCCTGTGGTATTCATCTATTAAATGTGAGTCGCATAGGCAAATGACATTTTCTGTGTCGTTGTTGTTGTTGTTGTTGTTGTTGTTGTTGTTGCTGCTGCTGCTGCTGCTGCTGCTGCTACTGCTGCTGCTGCTTTGCTGCTGCTGCGAATGGTGATGGTTATGATGATGATGATGATGATGATGTTGTTGTGATGTGATGGTGACAGTGGTAATATATCAGTTTTTGTTTACTTTGCACGCAGCAAAAAATGTTCATCTCAGGTTTGCAAAATACATAGAGAGGCGACGATCTACGTGATGATGAAAAGAGTTGATAAAATCATGACCTAATGCAGGCCAGCTGAAGAGAAACATTGTTAGAGTACTTCAGATCTTTCAAGGTGCCGTGTAGAAACTTGTGAAACAATTTCAATAGACAGCATCAGACCTTAGTCCGTCATCCAGTAACTAGAATTTGTGAATGCACCACTCTAAAACATTCCAGGCTTGTTGTTACTGATTGCAGAAAGACTTTAACAGATGTCACTGGTGAATTTAACATTGTGAATAGTTTGAACTGTTCATGGGGGACTGTAAAGAAAATGTCATTTCATGGGTTTGAAAAAGGACTGTGAAAAAAGGTTGTGCTCAGGGAAGTGAACAGAGGTTTGAGTAGAAACTAATATCAGTCTAGATTGCAGTGGATTGTGTGTGAACATTGCACATTTATCAGGAACCGTAAAGAGATATAATGAGTAATCTGAGGAACATCAGTGAAGAAATAGTCCGGCGAAGGTTCTCTGAAATTTAGCAAGTGGAACGCATGAATGCCGTGTGACCCTCCAGCTTGTGGTCTGAAAGTGATGTTGTAGGTCTGAGTCGCATACTTTGATGTGAGTGATGTTATCTTGGTGGAAAGAACCATGAACTCCAAGAAGTACATTTAGATGCTACGAGTCCATCTCCACCTATCTGTTCAGTGACTATTACCTCAGAGGCCATGGCTCTTCCAGAGGACAGCATCTCAATTCACAAAACAGAACAGTGGAACCCAGACTAGTCCATGCTACTCCTGCTGAGACCAGCACAGTCATACGGTCTTAGCCCTATTAAACGTGTCGAGGCAGTGTTGGAAAACAAGGCTGTAAGTTGCATTTATCACATTGTGATGTGGATCAAGGTGCCCTTGTGGTACCTTCAGATCTTATTTTACAGTTTGTCAACAGATGTAAGACTTGTTCTCAGTCAGAAGGCCACATGACCAGGAACTATAGCATCAGATCTTCAAACAAGATGGGGGAAACAGACCGGCCGTCTTGGCGTAGTGGTTGGCGTCGCAGACTCCCGGCTGGGAGGTCGTGGATTCGATTCTCATCAGAGTCATGTGGGATTTTTCTTCCCCGACCGGCTCCTACCCAGAGTTGAGTTTGCTACGGGCTCAGTTGGGAAGACCACACAGTCGAGTTTCATCCACTTAATGGATGCGTCTCTGAAAGTGTTGCTCAAATGTCCTGACCAACACTGCAGGTGTCTGTATATCTTGGGCCTGGTTGACACCGGGATATATTATGAAAGGAAGTGTAGAGTGCAGCCCTGTCATGCAGTCTCAGACCGGAATGGAAATCCGTAGCCTCATCTTCATCATCCTCGTTCTCATCAATCAGCATTAGAAAAAAAAATGGGGGAAACAGTTGAACTTTTCGACTGGTAAATGCAATTAACGTCACCATTATGAAAGTTGACACTGACTGGACACGAGGCTGCAAGCTCTGTTTGGACTACAATGAAAAACTTCTTCAGTGGAAGGAAGAAGCATGGACTGCCCCATGTGAAACAAGACGAGACAGACAGTGGTATTTGCAAACCTGATCTGCCCTGTCCTGCCATGGACTGCCCCCTGTGAAACGAGACGACACAGACAGCAGTATTTGATTACCTGATCTGTCCGCCCTGACCTGACCCAGCAATGATGCAGTCTCTCTCACTGACGATCATGGTAAGCAGTAGCAGTCAAGGGGTTAATGGTTTACAATGGAACAAATGCCACACTACGTAACACACTCATTTTCACGTGACATATGAACTGAATTCATTTCAAAGTAACGAGAGTCATGACGAAACTTCGGCGGAATGGATTTCATCCACAGATAAAAAAAAAAAAAAATTGGCAGCAAAATAAAAGACGAATGGCATCTTCCTCAACAATAATGAACAAACGAACATCATCTTTCCACTTCTCTTTGTAGTGAAACTTTCTGGTGTCTGGAAATTTCCAGCATACCAAATCTAAGGTTGCAAGTGAGTGTTACACACACACACACACACACACACACACACACACACACACACACACACACACACACACACACATATATATATATATATATAAGAACACAGACACAATCAGCCGTGTGTCTCCCTGATGAGTCTGATCCAGCGGACGAAAGGCCTAGAAAGGCCTAGGAGCAGCAATACAAATAGATCTGCCTTCGAAGGGGAGTTCGATGGCTCCCTCAGGCAGCTAGTGGTGGGTTTCTCATATTTATAATATACTCCCCCCATTTTCTATATCTTCATTTTTTCTTTCTTTTTTTTAAATTAAATCTTTGCCAAGTCATTACTATAATGACTGAAGAATTGTTAGCCTGCACTTGTTTTCTCCCACTACATACTTGTTCAGCATTACACACACACACACACACACACACACACACACACACACACACATACATATATATATATATATATATATATATAGAGAGAGAGAGAGAGAGAGAGAGAGAGAGAGAGAGAGAGAGAGAGAGAGAGAGAGAGAGAGAGAGAGAGAGAGAGAGAGAGAGAGAGAGAGAGAGAGAGAGATTTGTCACGATGTCAGTATATCGTTCAACACAAGGTGGTATCTTAAACACCCTATAAGTAACAAACCTGTCACAGGTGTAGGTTTAACCACTCTTGTTCTGGTGCCTACGTTTCTGTTTGTTTCAATCATTCAATAAAAATCTTAACTGTTTTTAAGGCCTTCACTACCCCATACATTAGCTAAAAAATAAGAATACAAGAATATCTGTGCATTTGTATCCGTAATCTGTTTCACATCAGTGTCAAGACTGTATTCACTGCCAATTTACCATTTTTCCAGCTGTGTATACTATAGCCAGTCACTGATGCATTTCACGTACGAGTTTAATCATACGTTACATCTCAACGGTAACACACACACACACACACACACACACACACACACACACACACACACACACACACACACAGTGAAAGACAGAGACTCAACATTGATTTACGATTCGACATATTTCCACAGTTTGTTCAAGAGAATTCGCCTGGAGAAACGGTTGTGCAAGCTGGCCAAGTACTTGGTAAAATGTCAACGTTAAAAACTGAACTCTTGATTTCTGTTGGAGGGGACGATACCACAAAATGTACATTCACTTCTGTTGGAGGGGACGACACACACAAAAAATGTACATTCATTTCTGTTGGAGGGGACGACACACACAAAATGTACATTCATTTCTGTTGGAGGGGACGATACACACAAAATGTACATTCATTTCTGTCAGAGGGGACATTATCACACAAAAAAAGTACATTCATTTCTGTCAGAGGGGACATTATCACACAAAAAATGTACATTCATTTCTGTTGGAGGGGACGATACACACAAAATGTACATTCATTTCTGTTGGAGGGGACGATACACACAAAATGTACATTCATTTCTGTTGTCTTTCCGGAAAGCTGGCTTCCTAACTTTGTTTCACTAAAGAATTGGTAGTGATGATAAAGCACACCTTGATTTCATAAATACCTAATGAATGATTTCGATGCAGAGTCAGTGGTAGATGAGCTTTCACCTTACGTTTTGTACTAAAGGGCCTGTAAAAAAGAAAATCAATTCTGCTTTATTGACATGAACATTGCATTTAAGCACTCTGCACGAAACCAGTCCATCCCTATAAATTTGAAGAACATCCTCATGTGCATCAGTCTTGATTCAGGCGGCCTTTACCAAGTCTGTACCCACTTCTATTAACTATGGCATCCGCCTGACTTGCGAGACAATGGTGTTAGGCCATGGATCAGTCAGTGAAGTTGCCAGCGCCTGCTGTGGCAGAAAAGACCAATCTTGGAGTGGCAGACTGTTTGCTGTTGCTGCAGGTGAAGTCTTGGTCACCAGAGTCTCTGTGGGTGTCTACGCAAATCTTTACCGTCTGCGGCGCCTCCGTTCTTCCCACTGGGCCTCTCTCCTCTGCTGTGTTTGTTTGCTGCCGGCTTTGGTGGTGGACCGCCGGCTACCCGGTCTGAAGCTGGTGTCTCCAGGTCTGCTGGGTCCAGGCTGCTTGCCTCTGGTCGCGCTAGCATACATCCTTGTAGCGTTGGGCGGGCCGTCCTGTGGGTCTGGAGCCTATAGCCAGCTCGCCGTACAGCATGTGCTTTGGGATGCGACTGTCATCCATGCGGCTGACGTGGCCAAGTCAGCGCAGGCGTCTCTGAGTCAGCATGGCGAAACATGCTAGGCATGTCTGCTTGGGCTAGGACATCCTTGTAAATCTGTACCTGTGTACCTAAACAATTACAAAACTTACATATCACATCAAACTTCTTTTGTAGAGTTTTCGTCGAATCAAATAAACACTAGACAGCCCTGTATGGTTGT
>JADBJO010026884.1:0-20000 GCA_016801955.1 Conus betulinus | reverse complement strand
AATGAGATATGTACATGCTTTCTTTCCCGCCCAACCCTGGGGAAAGCAAAAAAGAGAAGAAGAAGAAGAAGAGAAAAAAAGAAAGGAAAACATGCAAGTCACTATAGCAACTACAGGGTAAAAAAAAGCGAATATACAAATTGATAATTACACCATGAAAAAGTAGACTGATACTACAAACGCAGAAAAAAAAGAATCCACAAACACAAGGCTGGGATCAGTAGAGAGATAGGGTGGGGGTGGGGGTGGAGTGGGGTGGGGGGCTTGAGTAATTATCAAAATATATCATCTTACCCTGTATTCTAGACCTTTCTTACCATCGCAACTTCTTCTCTCTCTTTCCAATTATGGCTGCTCTCACTAGCGCATGCAGGTCACAATAGAGGTGCCCCCCCCCCCCCCCCCCCCCCCCCCCCCACACACACACACACCTTGTTTTTCTTTACCTGCGGGTAGGTTTTGACAAAGCTTGATTTCTCCACTTTTTCCCCCCAAAAGCAACAATTGTTGTTGTGTTGCCATATGTTTTCTTACGCATGTTGAAGTAGTAAGAATGCAGCACATGGGATTTTAATTTCTTGTCTTAGCTGAAAGGTATCACTCACACCTCTACTAATGGGAGGAGAGTGGGGTAGATCCAGTGCAAAGGGAAGAATCAAACCCCGGCCATTGAATCTACCGACTTCCAAGGCGTCCTTCTTGGCTACCTGGCCAAAAAGACCTGATCTAGAAGTGACCTTGCTTGATGCTACAGTACGTGAAATGATTCCAGAAGAGAACAGCCGAGATCAACACAGAGAATTCTGTTGTGATGATAATTCATACAATATTCTATGAAGCAAAGCAACACACAATCATATACTAAGGCATTCAATACAAATAAACAAGCACACGGTATTACATCAAGTTAGATTTTTTTTACGTTCTATGTTTTGCTTTGTATTGACGTGTAGAGCATTACATTTTGTTCTGTTTAATTGTGTTGTAATATATTGTACTCTCTTCTGTTTTGTTAGCTTCGTAAGCCCAAGGCTTTTTTTTTTTTCCTTTTTTTGTGCTGTCTCTTCTGCACTATGTCAGTGACGTTGCACTGATGCCACTCATTCGTTGCATTAAACTAGGCTGACCCTGGAGAAAGGTCCAGTGACGGTGAGGAAAAACCCACTGACCACAGGGAAAGTCCTGTTGACAGTGGAAAAGACTACAACTTTGGATTCTCTCTTGAGGACACATAAGACCGTATGGCGAAAGCTTGGCTGTATCTGGAGTGGCACTGTCTTCATCTGTCCGTGGGCAGGGGTGGTTGGGTCTGTGGGGTGTGCTCGACAGCTGGAGGGGTGGCTCTGCAGTCATGAAATACGGGCTGGTACACCCATGGGGACGCTACTTTGAGGCTGTTATGAGTTGCATCCTGTAGTCTGATTCACCTCTGTTCTGGAGCAGTTATTTCCCTTGATATCTTAATGGCGTGTCCTACGCGTGCCTGTACCCATCTTCAGCACAGCGCAGGCCTCCAAGGGTGGTACAGGACTGCTCTAAAGGCAGTTGGAGACAGTGTTTCTCTGGGTCTCCCCAGCACCTTCGGGTGTTTCTTTTTCTTCTTCTGCACTATGTCAGTGACGTTGCACTGATGCCACTCATTCCGGCTCCCTGTCCGCAGCCACAGTCTGGCTTGTCTCACCACAGCCCCAGCACTGGCAATCCACAGCAAGTGGTCAGTGTCAAGCCGTCTCACCACAGCCCCAGCACTGGCAATCCACAGCAAGTGGTCAGTGTCAAGCCGTCTCACCACAGCCCCAGCACCGGCAATCCACAGCAAGTGGTCAGTGTCAAGCAGTCTCACCACAGCCCCAGCACCGGCAATCCACAGCAAGTGGTCAACGTCAAGCCGTCTCACCACAGCCCCAGCACCGGCAATCCACAGCAAGTGGTCAGTGTCAAGCCGTCTCACCACAGCCCCAGCACTGGCAATCCACAGCAAGTGGTCAACGTCAAGCCGTCTCACCACAGCCCCAGCACCGGCAATCCACAGCAAGTGGTCAGTGTCCAGCCGTCATCAGGTAACCCATCCCCAGAAGACTCTGCATTACTGCTGAGTCATGTCAGTGCGGTTCAGCGCTGTCTGTTCTGTTCCAACAAACTTCCCACACCATCTACGAAGCCTTTATTGATGACAGATATTGCTTAGTGGCAGACCCAGTGTCAGTGAACTCTACCTCAGAAGGATAACTCTACGTCCGTCCAACGACGATAGTTCCCATAAGCTTGCCAATACTGTTGATGCTAATAGAACCTAAAAAGGGGCTTAGACGTGGAAAGGAATCAAAACTGAGGTCACCACGAGAGCAGTGCATGAAGGGCCACCGAGTTTGAGACATCTGTAATGCTGATCGATGAAGCTGAGCATGATAAAGGTGGCGCCATGGACTTCCGTTCTGGTCTGATAGGTCAGTGCTCTAACCTTACCTTCATAGTTTATCCAGGCTAAAGCAGGCCACAGAGAAATTGAGCAACACTTTCAGATACACACTCTTTACGAAGATCAAATTCGACCGCGTGGTTCGGATCTCCTCACTTGAGCCCATAACAACTCTGGCTAGCGGCCAGTCAGCGTAGAAAAATGCCACACATGAATGACTCTGATGGGAATTGAATGCATGACCGTACCAGCCGGGAATCCGTGACGGACGCTATCCACTATAGAGAGTGGCTGGTCACATTGTTGTTTGTTCTCATATGCTAGAGATTTTTGGAGGGGGAGGGGGGGGGAGGAGGTGAGTGGAGGGGAGGGGCGTTGGGAGAGGAGGGGGGAGTGTGGAGCTTGGCTCGGTGGAGAAGGTGGTGATGGGCGGCAGGGGGTGGGGTTGGGGGGGGGGGGGGAGGCTGGAGGCTGATTTGAGAGAAAGCAATGAGAATGATTCAACGTAGGTGGCCTACTGGACAGGGACAGCAGATAAACAGTCTCTTTCATTTATTTTGCACCCAAGAAATGGTATTCATTCTTATCATTATGATGTGTGTTTTTTTTCCAGATTTTGCAGTTTCAGTTTAACGCACAATTATAAATCATAAAGGTGAAGGAAAAAAGTGAAAGGAGAACGTATAGATTGAAAAAGAAATAATCGTCAGTATGCCCCGACATTGGAACGGAAATTGGAGACGGAAATATGAGAGAGAGAGAGAGAGAGAGAGAGAGAGAGAGAGAGAGAGAGAGAGAGAGAGAGAGTATCGGTTGGATTTCATTAAATCATGTCCCGTCTGGCTTTTTACACGTCTTCGCTTAAAAAGAAATCCAGACTGGCATCAAATTAATCACATAAACGAACATCCATATCTACACACCTTTCATAATGCGTACACAAAAGCTAGAGAGCTCGAGTCACTGAATAATGTAGATGGAATTTTCAACAAAATGTGTTTATTGCTGCTTGACAGTACTCAAGTCCTCTCTCTCGTCTGAAAGTACTTTAGCATTGAGAAATACCATTGCTTTAAACAATTGGAGCGTTGTTTTCAAATTTTAGCGAAGTGATTTCTCCAGGCAATCCGCAACTGATATCTCTTCACACGTTAACCTCAAATCGTCAGGGGACCTGTTCTTCCAATGGCACAGGCTTGTTTGTAGGTCTGTATTTCGAAAGGGCTAGGTTTTGTTAGGTCTATCCTTGGAAAGCTCATAATAATAAACTGCAGCCAAAAGTATGTAAAAATTTAGGACGCAGTTTTCACTGGTGGCTTAAGCGTGCAAGGTTTTCGTACCTCTTTTTCGGGGCCCTTTTCTCTTGATTTTGTTTGAAGTCTTTTCTTGTTTTATGCTTTGCCAGTTTGACGGTAAGCTTAAAGTTAAAGGGCTGAAAGTACGCTTATTTCGTGCATAAAACACAAGACGATCGAAAATGTTCAACGTGGTAACCTTTTCAAACAGACGCATTAAGATTACAGTGTAAGGTTTTGTACTTTGCTTTTAAGGTACTTTCCATTTCCGTTATATTTTAGTCGAGAGATAGCGAGAGAGAGAGAGAAAGACAGACAGACAGACAAACACTCAGATAGACAGATTGATAGACATACAGATTGAGAGAGGGGGGAGGAGGGAGAGAGAGAGAAAGTCAGACAGATATACAGACGGACAGTAAGGCAGACAGACAAACAGAGGGGGAGGAGAAAGAGAGAGAGAGGTTGCAGTGAAAAGTTTTGTACTTAGCTCAGTAATACTTTCCGGTACTCTTACATTCTCAGAGAGAGAGAGAGAGAGAGAGAGAGAGAGAGAGAGAGAGAGAGAGAGAGAGAGAGAGAGAGAGAGAGAGAGAGAGATTTTCAGTCTCAGTTTAAGTTTCATTAAGCAAGTGTCACTGCATTCGGACCAGTCGGCATACGCTGCATCTCATCTGCTAAATTTCAACACCATACTGCGCAGGAAAGAGAGTGAGAGAGAAAGAGAGAGGCAGAGACAAACAGAGAGAGACAGAGGCAGAGATCGAGCGCAGTGACAGACAGGCGGACAGACGGGCAGAAAGAGAGTGACCGTGACAGACAAATAAAGAGAGAGGAGATTGAGATAGAGAATTAGCGAGAGAATAAGAGAGAGAGAAGGGGTGAGGAGAGGAGAGAGAGTGAGAAAGTCGGGGAAGGGTTAGAGCAGAGGATGTCAGGGAGGTCAGTGCTCTGTGCAACATGATTGGTTGAGAATTCTTTGGCGGTAATGATCGTAGTGGTAAAAAGTAGATTATTACTGATGACTACGCTCAAATCGTCCTTCTGTCTCTCTATTGATATCTTAACATTGTGTTGAAGGGGACAGAACCCCTTTCTCCTCACCACCTCACCCATCCCCATCTACAGCTATACTCAGGTCACTATGTTTGTTGTTCTTGTACTGTGTTCTTCACCAGCAGCTGAATTCAGAAGGAAAAATGTTCATCTGTGGACTTCGAATAAATAATTGTTAGCAGCTGTCAGTTCTGTCCAGCTCCTAGTCTTGGAAGTCAGCTACAAGACATCTACGGCTTTGAGACAGGTCGGACAGATCGCGAGCATTGTTTATTATCGTTTGCAGATCTGTTTTCCTTACATCCCAAATGCCAAAGAGAGGAAGCACCTTCCTTTCACTGGATGAAAGTGCATTTGATCTTAACTCTCAAACACTATCTAAACCTGGAGAAAGGTTCAGTTCAACTAAAACGTATCTCATGCTGGCTATGTTTGGAAACAGAGCATGTTTGCTTGTAAACAATATAAGACGACTGTTCCAGCTTTGAGCTATTCTAGAACCTGTTTGTGGGCTTACCAAATCCAGACATTTCTTAAAACACTTTTACAGTGTTAGTCAGTCGGCAACATAATTTGATTATAAAGATAGATAGATGTGATAGATAGATAGATAGATAGAGAGAGAGAGAGAGTGTGTGTGTGTGCGTGTATGTGTGCGTGTGTGTGTGTGTGTGTGTGTGTGTGTGTGTGTGTGTGTGTGTGTGTGTGTGTGTGTGTGTGTGTGTGTGTGTTGTGTGCTTCTTCCAGTGTAAAGTCTTGGTAAATTCACGAATAGTAAAAAATGTAAACCATTTCGTTCTTTATCTTTAGACATGGGCACGTCCGGAAACTTTTAGCGAACCTTAAAAAGCAACAATGTATTGTAGTCTTTCCATTGTGCATTTATGGTTAGTGATGATGTTCAGAAAACGTATGGGTTTCAGCGGCCACTTTTCTTACATGCTGACCCCAGAGACTTCTCGTCAAGTTTCTGAACTTTGATGAAAGGCTTGACAATCTCAGATTCTTGTTTATGCAGTAAAAAGGTGTCAAAATTTGTTTTGTTGCCTTTGCCAGAATCGCGTAAATGACCATTATGTCACAAAACGTAATGTAATGTCATCAAATACCAAGCCCAGTCACAATAAATATATTGTAATAATTTGCTGTGCCGTTTAATAATCATATATCACACTTGTATTTTTCATCCAGCATCAAAAATGCCCACTGGAAATGATATCAAACATATTGCATGACAGTCGAATGATAGAAAGTGGCTTGGTTTTGATAAAACTTCTTTTCATTTGCCAAGAGGAGTCAAAATTTGGGAACCAGGAATTTCGGGAAACGTTTATAATGGCTCCTTTAGATGTTGCAATGTGTCTCACGCAGACAAATAAGGTACACTGATGTACGACAAAACAGGAAAAAAAAATAAACGGAAATGTATAAGCACATGCACAAAAGTACAACACAGCCTTGAGTCCTTTAATGTTATATGTTTCCGTTTTAATGGTGTGACTTTAAAGGCCAGTGACATATTTATAGAGCTCGCGGTTTTGGCGATATCTGCCAAGACATTTTGAATTCAAAATCGTACAGTTAAAATGTGGCAGTTTGAAGTCAGACTTCTAAATTCACATGTAGTCCACTGTTTTAAACATTCTGGTAACTCGTAAAGGACCTAAGACTGTGGTTGTACCCCTTATGGTTATGCATAAACATGTCTGTCTGTTTATCCTTCCTGTTTCGTACATTACTGTGTATCATTTATCTGCGTGAACCACAGACTATAACATGTGAAGAAGCTATTGAGAATGTAGTTAAAACGTTCCTAAAAAAGTTCCTGGCTCCCAAATTTGTACTCTACGGCGAAACGGGAACCGTTATAAATGCCAAACTGACAATTTTTTTTTCTGCTGTTAAGTTATATGATGAGACAGCCACGTTGTATATTAATTGCTGGGGGCGTTATTGATACTTGTATTAGAATACTAGTGCGGCGTTTGGACATGCTTCAGTTCCAGGTTCCTTACAGATCAATCGAACACACAGGATGGCCAAACTTTCAGGAATTTCTTCTGTCTTTGAAAACATAAAAAGGTATAACACCCCTCTGCCACATTATTTTTGATAGAGTTAAGAGACTCCGTTGTGAACACTAAGGGATAAAGCGCTCAGTGTCATAATAGCATGTTACTGAGTGTGGCATGTAAACGACGGGCAACACAAGCATTTTACTGCGGAAATCATGAAGACTGTTCCTGATCTCTTTCCTTTATTGTCATTCGGGATTTCTAAGGTGCATAAGGATTTTCATCTGATGTGACCGGAACATCGTTCATGATAAGCTTTCTGTTTAAAGTCTTGATATAAACACACCAAGAAACCTGTTACATGCACAAAGGTTCGAGTTATCATCACATCTTCGTCGGGTCAACAGTAAAGGCTGCAGTAAAATCATCTAGCAGCTTACAAAAGGGACGGCGAAAAAAAAGGAAGGAACGGAGCAGAGGGAGGGAGGGGTGGGCGGGGGGGAAGCGGGGGGCAGGAGGTGAGGGAAAACGCTTGTTCACACTTAACAATGTGCTTACAACGTAATCCTAGACAACACACAGATAGTCGTTCACCCTCAGCAGCAAAACTAGTAAATACGTAATTAAGCAAACTATTTACAACCAAGAAAATGGCATATTCCACTGATCGATAAATCAGTATATAAGCAAACCCATAAGCTACTCAGAGACCAACCAACCAACGGACTGCCCGGCTGGTATGCAGGTAAGTACCTTAAACGCCTATATGTCTGGTATAGCTAATTGATCTGACTATCTGACCAAACGTATTATCTGACTGACTAACCAGTTAAGTTACCGACTGATTAACTAATAAAGTAATAAACTCGCTCACTTGTCACAGGGCAAACTAATTGCATAAATTCATTTAAGCGTAGCATAACCGCTTTTATAGTCAGCCTGCATTGTTAGGAACTAGGCCTGCCTGAGCAGAAAACTCGTCAAATACGATGGCACAATAAGATCTAGAAAAATGCAGAGAGACTGCCTTTCATGTCGTTTGATATCACACCTTCCTGGTTTCAGGCAAAGAAGAACGGGAGACAGAGGTAAATGTAACATTTTAGTCGACGTTCGCAACTGTTTGTGATACTGGAGCACCGTCGAGTTATGACGCCTGTCGAGTTCTGTGACATATCGTGGTGTAAGGGTTAAACAGTGTCCTCCACTGTCCTAAACGTGGTGTAAGGGTTAAACAGTGTCCTCCACAATTAGGACTAGACTTAGCTCGGGATTTCATTGTTCTTTATTATATGTCACTGTGATGGACTTGTTTGCAGCGTTCGTCAGGCCTCGCGGTCCGCTATGCTGTAAACAACATTTCTTTACAAAGCCGTTTCAAGGTTTATGAGTATGCTTCTGTGTCCGAGCGAGGGCGCATGTGGTTTGGATAGTTTTGAAACATGTAAAGAATGCTCTGTTTAATGTGTTTTCACCATAGTTAGTGATATTACACGGAAAATTGAAATACAAAAATAAAAAGGGTAGAACACACGCCCCCCCCCCCCCCCCCCCCCCCCTATATATATATATATATATATATATATATATATATATGTATGTGTGTGTGTGTGTGTGTGTGTGTGTGTGTGTGTGTGCATGTGTGTGTGTGTGTGTAACATAAGCGTGTACACATACAAGCACACCTATCTACCTGTACAAATACTTATATATATTAATATTTATATTATATTATATTTAGTAATTGCAAGATTTAACAGCAAATTATCGTAGAAGGGCTATAGGACTATTCCAGTTTCTTCGACCAATAGCATGAATTTGAATATGTCTGAGAGTCTGTTACTGGGGTCTGTGGATGGCTCAGCGGGAGGAGCAGTTAGCATGCTAGAGAAACAAAAGGGAAGAAATATCGGTTGATGTCAAACTGAATAATTGATCTTGTTTCAAAGCTTTTTCTTCATATACGCGTTTGCAAACATCTTAGTATCTTCGCACCTTAGATGTAAGAGCGTGTGAATGTGTGTGTGGAAAATTTGATGACTGAGGTTTAAACCATTGTGACAACAATCCGGCCGACCGTTGTTCCTGCAGTTACGTGGCAGACAGACAGACAGACAGACAGACACAGAAACGCGAACAGTCACGTGTATTGAGTAAAAGTCGATCGCATGTTCTTTATCATGTAGTCAGTTTGTTCTGTTTGCATTCTAGAAGTTTAAAGTTGAGTCATTTGAATATATACCTGCCACATACCTACCACAGTTAATGAAGATGGCCGTACTGTTTATTTCTGTATTTGGTTTCTAGTTGTCTTGCAGGCAGACAGACTCGCATCGAACGGCCTTTCTTTGAAATGTTGTCCGCTTTTGAACACTACTCCTTCCACCCCAACCTCGTTCCTACCATCCAGTCTCTCCCACCTGTTCTTTCCAACCCCCCACCCCCACCCCACCCCACCCCCCAAAAAGAGAAACCTGAAACAAAGAAATTCAGAAATCTGTGTGTGACTGCAAATATTGTATTTCTAACGCGCATTGTTACTTTTGTCAAGAAGTTCATGTGTCCACCATATCTGTTGGTTTCTTTGGCTGTCTGTCGGCAAGATGACATAAAAACCAGTGAAACCATTTCCAGGAGACTCGGAGGAAAGATGGAATATGGCCCACGGGCAAACCTGTTAATTTCCGGACAGACCCCGGTTCCAAGAGCGGTTCCAGGATTTTGTTTCACTTTCTTTGAAACTACGAGATAAGGCTTCTTCCCTACATGTTCTTCAATGTTCAAGAAATAATGAACGAAGACAAAAACAGACACGCACAAAAAACGAACAAGTAAACTAACACGAAAGCGAAGAACAAGGCACTGACGTAGCCTCGAGGGAAGGTCTGCTGGCAGCTGTGCGTAGGAAGTATGATGAAAGTTGTGTCTTCTTGGGTTGGTAAAAAGTAAGGGAGTGGAACGTTAGAATTACTCAGTAGTGAGGTTATAGAATTGAGTTAATAAACAGGAAATGACCCGCTGTGAAATATAGAAACACCAATGACAAGAAGAATTCATGAACAAACAGCAATGGCAATGAGTTAATGGATAAATGCACCAGATAGTGATGTACCTAAGTGCAGAATAAGGAGCATGAAATAAATAAATAGTCATGCAAGTGAATAGATGATTAAACATAGTAGAAAGAGACAGATATTAGGTTGGCAGAGTTGGGGAACAGGGGAAGGAACAAGGATAGGAGGGCGTCGGAGTGTAGTGCACATGGATGAAGATTGCTAGGGAGATGTAAGGAGATGTAAAAATGGCGATGAGGTGGTGTATAGTAGGAAGTGTGAAAGCCCATGCGTACACGTGTGTGTGTGTGTGTGTGTGTGTGTGTGTGTGTGTGTGTGTGTGTGTGTGTGTGTGTGTGTGTGTGTGTTGTTTGCGCGCGCGCGTGTTTGTGCGTGAGCGAGAGAGAGAAATAGACAGACAGACAGACAGCGTACGTGCTAGAGAGAAAGGGGAGAGAGAGGGAGACAGACAAAGACAGACCGACAAAGAGAGAGTACCCTCTGTGTGTCTGGTGGTGGTGACGTGCTTTTGTCGAATTAGAGCCTCCAAGCAGGTGTTCCAGGTGTTTTCCAGGTGTTTCGCGTCTCAAGACTTGGATGAGCTTGGTCTTCTGGTACTTTTACAGTTTTCAACTGACTCATTGCCAGGTGGAACTGCCGGTTCTGCTGATGGGAAATTGTGTGCAGCTGGAAAGAGAATGCGGATGATAGGCCTGTCTATTCTAATCGAGGGTTGTGGTGGTAGTTTTCCTGCGAGGACAGAAATATTCTTGACATCGCTGTAGGAAGGTTGAGAACTTCACTGATAACGCTTCTAGGGTATCAACATTTTATGGGGAAAGAAAAGAATGTTTTGCTGCTTGTGCTTGTACAACTCCACGTTAGAACAGAGCCTGCAGAGAAGCATATAGACAATGATTGATTACATAGGTGTTTAAACTTCAACACAATGGACTCGGGGGTCAGAAAGTATACCAGATAAATTGACACCAGACGTACAGGACTCAACATTCTTTTACAAAACAACCGTGTCAGTGCATGCACGCCAAACCAGGATTGTCCCATGCGACATCACACGGGAAAGAGGTAGGCTTATACTGGGACGCAGCGCACGTGTCTAACTTCATGTTCCACTCCCAGAAAAATACCAGAAGAAAGAAACAGAAAATCGATTGACGAGTTTGAAGGAGGGGGGGGGGGGGGGGGGGGGGGGGGGACTAGGACGAGGGGGGAGGATACGAGTGAATACTGCTCCCAGTTAACAAGACAGAAATAACTTCACTGATAATCATGTGCAAAACACACAAAGTCTGGAATTAGTCCTGTCCATTTTTTTTTCTCCAGGTCGGAGGTTGTCTACAGTAGCCGCTTGATGTAGATTCTACTGCCGGGGAGCAGGACTTTAGAGCACTGTATGCAAGGTTTCGTCGATGATGCAGGAAATACTTGTCATTCAGGGAAAGGTACTGGGTGGTGTTATGTGATGTTGTTGTCCAGTTTGGAACTTTGAGATAGGTGTTCCAGGTGTTTCTGTCGCGTCTGAAGGCAAAACACGGGTCTGGTCGTATGGTTCTTTTGCAGTTTTTACTAGGATATCTGTCAGCTGGAACTGGCGACTGTACCGATGGAAAAGTGTGTGGAGCTGGAAGATAAAGCTGATAACAGGTCTACTTCTTCTTGTCGGAGATTGTAATTGTAGGGTTGCTTCTAGGACATAAAATTTGTGAACTCTGATAATGCTTCAGGATTATCCACATTTGGGGGAAAATATAAATTTGCTGCGAATCCATGATATTTTATAGAAGGTAGAGATGGAGAGATGTCCATCGTTGAAGGGGGAGAGACGAAAAATGCTGTCTGGGCGACTTTGTGGATGACGTTGATGGGAAGGCGATACTTTGCGCGCCAAGCCAATGTATTGAAGGAAGTCTTGTTCAAATAAGAATGTGGCTCCTTGCAGTACCTCAACGTATTTTTTTGTACTGCACGTGGGTGGGAGCGTGTGCTCTCCAAACGCCCCTGAACAAGCAAGAGTTGAGGGGAGGGTCCCAATGGACCTCCCAGTGCGACATCAGTGCAATGTGAGAAAGTGTGAGGCTTGAATTGGAAGGAGTTGAGATTGACAACTACCTGTACCGATCGTACGTGCACAGCTGTGGATAGATATCGCTGGTTTGCTTTTCTGACCAGGAAAAAGACGAGGGCCCTCGATTCGCCGGTGAGTGGGATTGAAGCGTTGAAGACAAACAACATCTAGTGTTCAGAGGAAGCTGGAATTGAAAGTAGGCTTGTTTTTAAATGAACCGATCACGTGTGGGTTGTGTCTTTGGGACATGTAACACAGCCGCTAGGACAGTGTCACACAGGATTCGCTGAACAGCCTTTCGCGCCGAACTAAGAGTACGTTACGATGTTTCATGCGTTTCCTACATCGCCTAAGGCAAAGTCACAGTATATTGAGTCGAAATACGCGTGACAGTATGTTTTCCAGCGATTCCATGTGCGAGCTATTTCAACGGTGAACTCACTTTACAACGTGCTGCAATGTTGCAAACGCAGTGGTGGTTTTTACTTGTTTTGTTTTTGGGGTTTTCTTTTGTTTGTTTTTGCTTTTGTTTTTCATTAAGACGCAACACTTCTTTTGGTCTTTCTGGTTCTGTCCTTTCCTGGTACTCTTCATATCTGTCTGATCGCACGCAAACTGTTTCAGGTGAGTGGCATTAAGTCTCCAGCAAGAGCACTTCAGTTTGGTGTCCCTCAGGGATCTGTCCTGGGACCACTTTTGTATACGCCCAGCCTCTCTCGGCTATTATCGGCCAACACTCTCTCCTTCACCATAGCTTTTCAGATAACAACCAGCTGTATATCTCTGCCCATCTCAGTCAGCTTCATGAAATATATCTCCTCTTCTCAAGCATGCATTTCCGATGTTAAATCATGGATGCACAATAAAAACTACAACCTAACGCAGACAAAACTGAAATAATCCTCATTACTTCGAAACACACACCATCAGAACTCATCTCTCCCTTGTTCTATAGATGTTGATGGAAACGAGATAAATCTTTCAGTGTCTGTTCCTAACCTGGGCGTTACACTTGACCAAACTGTCTCTTTCAAACAACATATCTCTAATGTGTGCAAGTCCTGCTACCTTGAACTTCGTAGAATCAGCTCAGTTCGCCGCATTCTCACTCAAAATGCCCTGAAGACTCTAATCTGTGCTTTTGTTCTGTCTCGGCGTAACTGTTGTAACTCCCTCCTTGCCGGTTGTCCCTCAAGGCTCATCTCTAAACTTAAAAAAGTTCAGAACAATGCCGCCCGTCTGATCTGCCGCTCCTCTAGATCTGATCACTTATCACCAATTCTGTCATCCTTACACTGGCTCCCAATTCAGTCTTGCATTGACTTTAAAGTTCTCCTCCTGGTTTTCAAATCACTGAATAATCTGGCTCCCTCCTACCTCTCTGACCTCCTTCATCTCTATGTTCCGTCTCGCAACTTAGGCTCATCCACCGGTTCTCGTCTGCTTCGGCTTCCTTCCGCTCGCCTGAAAACTTCAGGCCAACGATCTTTCTCTTACCAGGCACCTGCTCTGTGTGGATGGTCTGCCTTCTTCTCTGCGTAACACAGACTCCTTGGAGACTTTTACAACCTCCCCCCAAAAAAGATCTTTTCCCTCGGACTGATTAACGATATCCACTTATCTCTGTGCGCGTGTTTGCTGGTGTTGACGCGCTCGTGTGTCTGTCTGCGTGTGTGTGTGTTTCATGCGCGCGCGCGCGCGTGTGTGTATGTGTGTGTGTGTGTGTGTGTGTGTGTGTGTGTGTGTGTGTGTGTGTGTGTGTGTGTGTGTGCCCGTGCACACAACTGTGTGTGTGATTGTGTGTGTGTGGTGTGTGTGTGTGTGTGTGTGTGTGTGTGTGTGTGTGTGTGTGTGTGTGTGTGTGTGTGTGTTTGCATCGAGTTAGAAGTAGTATTTATCATGTTTCTGTAATATGCGCTTTGGGCTCTCGCGCGAGGTAAAGCGCTCTATATGTATATCCTTTTACATTACATTACATTAGCGTATTGATCCAATGAACGATGTCAATGGTGGGACCCGTAATTGACATTGCAATTGAGAAGCGAACAAACCCGTTTCAAAGTCTTCACATATTAAAAACTTTGTCGCTGATCAATTCATTCCATTGCCACCGAACATGTGAGGAGCCAGACTGAAAACAGGCACTGGAAGCCCAGCAGGCCGATCTCCATGGTGATCTGTGCAGCAGTCCAGAACTCGCTCATCTAGTGCAAGAAGTCTCACCGCGTGGCATTTTGCCTAGAGTATTTCACCGAGCCTCATGCATGGTAAGAAGAGAGCTTTACAGTTCTCTCCGATGTCAATCGTGTAGGCGTGCATAGAAAGGAAAATAGCGTTGTGTGTGACCTGGCCCTTAGACAATGGATTGAAGACGTGTGTTCTGTTGAATAGCAGAGACAAGAGGTCTGTCGAGGTGTCCGTTTTGTGTATTGAGAAGCGTGGGTAGAAGGTGATCGTGTGTTTTCTGACATTTGTCGTTCCGGTTGTTTGGGGCCAGCCGCTTTGTTTTGATTTCCTGGTTGGCTGTGATGGAGGTAAGTGTTGCTGTCACACAGGTGCCAAACAAAACATCGGACCACAGGATTTTTGAGCTCCTCTGATTCTCTCTCTCTCTCTCTCTCCTCTCTCTCTCTCTCTCTCTCTCTCTCTCTCTCTCTTCTCTCTCTCCTCTCTCTCTCTCTCTCGCTCCCTGAATCAACCAAACAACACCAATGCATAGCAACCTTCAAACACCATTATTTCAACCATCTTATGTGCCAATACTTGCATACTTCGCCATAAATCCACCACCAACCACCAACACCCTCTTTTGCCTTTTGTATGACCCTGACTATTTACAAAGTGTTTTGTACTTGAAATGCACATGTTATTCCGTTTAATAAGTATGCTGTATACGAGTACGCGCGCGCGCCTGCGTGCGCGCGCGCGCGCGTGTGTGTATGTATTGTGCGGCGCGCGCACGTGTGTGTATGTTCTTTCATTATGTGTTATGCGCGCGCACTGTGTGTGTTTCTCTCTACTTTTACCCTGCAATCTTTTCATTATGTTGTTATGCTTCTATGCTTGTATTCTTATGCACTCTCTCCTCTCTCTCAGCTCTCTCCTCTTCCCATCTCTCTCCTCCTCTCTCCTCTCCCGCCCCTCTCTCTCCCCCTCTCTCTCTCCTCCTCTCTCTCCTCTCTCTCTCTCCTCCACACACACACACCACACACACACACCACCACACCCACACCCCCACACACACACATACACAGTTCTGTTGGAATGACTTGATTTATTATCTATATGACATCCTCCCCCCCCCCCCCCCCCCCCCCCCCCCCCCCCCCGACGTGGTGACTGGGCCATCATTATGCATCTCCCCCCGATTTGTGCTTACTTTCCTTTTTCCCCCCCTGGTGCTTCCAATTGCTTGTCTTTGCATGTCCTTGGAATGTTTTGATTGTCAGATGGTTTCTAACGCTCTTTCCCGCCCGCCCCCACATCTCGCCTCTTTGGGCCCTCTCTCCCTCTCGCTCCTCTGTCGCCCTTCCCTGCACTCCTTTGTCGCTCCTTCGTCTCTCTCTCTCTCTCTCACTCTCCTCCCTCTCTCTCTTCTCTCTCCGCAATCTCTCCTCTCCGCCATCTCTATCTCTCCCTCCTCGGTCTCTCTCTCGTCTCTCTCTCTCTCATTTTACTTTTTTTTTTTTTTTTTTTTCGTATCGTATTTTAGTTCTAGTCACCTTTTGCATGCTTCTTTTGGTTGTCTTATCTCATGTTGACCCTATTCAGGGCGAGGACTGGATGTAAAAAAGCACATCAGTGCTTATCTATTATCCTCGTAAATAAAGAATTTTGTCTTGTCTTGTCTTGTCTTGTCTTTGTCTCTCTCTCTCTCTCTCTCTTCCTCTCTCTCGCTCCTCTCCCCTCTCTCCTCTCCATGTCTCCATATATTTATATAATATATAGTAATATATTATATATATATAATATATATATATATTGTATATACACATATATCCACACATACCATATATATACACACACCCGCATGTATAAATACTTTTTTGAGAGAGAGAGAGAGAAGACTGATGATGATGATGATGATGATGATGATGATGATGATCATGAGTTGTTTGTTTGTATGTTTCAGTATCTTTCGGGAAATTAAAGGGGCAGAGAGAGAAATAAAGAGAGAGGGAGGATGAAGAGAGAGAGAGAGAGAGAGAGAGAGAGAGAGGAGAGAGAAGAGAGAGGAGAGAGAGAGAGAGAGAGAGAGAGAGAGAGACGGACAGACAGACAGAGATAGAGAAGCTGCGAGACAGAGAAGCGGAAGGACAGATCTATATTTTCCGCTGAAAGGTCATTCTACATCGCAGATCTGTCAAAGCTGATTCTACGAGGATAATATACCGCCTTATGCTTTAAGGTGTGAGCCGTTGTCCGTGCCGCACATAGGAGGTGGTTTTAGCGCGGCGCATTCCTATTCTTCACATAAAACCTTAATCTTGGCGTCGGAGGACGTAAACAACAGATGATGAAGACGACATTGATCCGTTAAATGTGACGGTGGTAGAATGGAGCAAAATGGAAGTCTCTTCGATCTCATCAATAAGTTATTCCTTTTGTCGCCCAAGTTGCCGAAACCCTTTTCCATGGGGAAGGTGCTTTAGCGCAGCTGAGTCAGGGAGAATTGTCTCCCGTTAATTTCCCATCACTGAGGAACTGTGTCGACAATGGGCGCGAACGGTTCTACTGATGCAGCGTTGCCTTCCGTCGTTTGGGGTTGCTGCTGCAGTATCTTGTGTTGCATGCGACCGCTCTGTCCTTCTGGTCTGTCGCGTCGTGTTCGCGCTGAAGATCAATACCTTTGTGTGAAGGTCTTCAGTTTGGGTTTGTATCTTTTTATTTCATTTATTGTTTCATTCATTTCATTCATTCATTCATTCATTCATTCGTTCGTTCGTTTTAGTTTTTACTTATCTATCCATTTATTGTTGTAGAGAGCCGAGAGCAACGTATTTTACTGCATCTAAGAACTGTTTCTCTGAGCTGCATTGTATTACCTGTCTGGACTTATTTTCCAGTTTGGTGCATTGTAGGTGGAAGAAGCAGAGCGTCACGTTCTGTTTTGTACACTGTGCCAGTGTATTACGTTCAGTTTCATTAAAGAGTCGTCACTGCATGCGAATCAGTCGATAAAAGGCGCGCAACATCTGGGAAGCCATGAGGTCACTTTCGATTTCCATAGGGGTAACCGTTTTGCTCAAGAATTGAATGAATGAAAGATCTGAAGAGAGGGTAGGACAATACTTAGCGGATACCTGACCTGCACATTAGCCCAAAGCACTGGTCAGATCTTGGAATGCCTGGCGTACATAGTTTGTGCCGCCACTATTTTAGAGAGAGAGAGGAGAGAGAGAGAGAGAGAGAGAGAGAGAGAGAGAGAGAGAGAAGAGTGTTTGGTGTGAGGTGGTGTGTGTGTGTGTGTGTGTGTGTGTGTGTGTGTGTGTTGTGTGTGTGTGTGTGGTGCTTTGTCGCTATGCTTTTTCTACAAATGAAATTCGACAAGGCACGGCTCACCTCTTGTCATGGTGTTTTTCTATTATGCCAGTGATACGACCTTGACCCTTTAAGTTGCAGCGAATATATGAATGTGATATCCGGACAGATCGTGGTCAGTATCTGCGTTTTGCCATTTTGGCTGCCACTCGCGGCGAAATTGTTCAACAAATGTAATTACGCACAGAAGCCAGCCAGTTTGTACAACAAATGTGATTACAGCACAGAAAGGCCAGTTACAACAAATGTGATTACAGCACAGAACCCAATTACAACAAATGTTGAGTACAGCACAGAAGCCAATTACAACAATGTTAGAGTACAACACAGAAAGCCATTTACACCCACAAAGTGTTGAGTACAGCACAGAAGCCAATTACAACAAATGTGAGTACAGCACAGAAGCCAATTACAACAAATGTGAGTACCAGCACAGAAGCCAATTACCACAAATGTAGTACAAGCACAGAGCCAATTACAACAAAATGGGATTACAGCACAGAAGCCAATTACAACAAATGGGAATTACAGCCCAGAACGCCAATTACAACAAATGTGAGTACAGCACCTCCAGAAGCCAATTACAACAAATGTGAGTACAGCACAGAAGCCAATTACAACAAATGTGAGGTACAGCACAGAAGCCAATTACAACAAATGTGAGTACAGCACAGAAGCCAATTACAAAAATGTGAGTACAGCACAGAAGCCCATTACAGACGAGCGGGCAAAGGCTGCAGGAGGAAGGAATTGCTTGGTCTTCATTTTGTTTCACCTCATATATTGAAATCGAATCATTATTTTATTGCTAAAAGTGCCTTCAGTTTCTTTTATTTTTCAGTATTCAATTGGACAATGATGCTGATGCAAACATTTTGCATTCTCCATCGCAGCTATAATAAGACTGCATACAATGCCTACTTGACTGATGACGAATCGCTATAGTTTTTGATAAAACCTGAAGTGGCGAATTCTTGTGACCCCAGTCTCTATAAAGTCTGTCCCTTACCACTTTGCGTTTAATCACGTTTGGGAGACATTATCAGAACAGAGGTCTAGACCATCACTCTTGTTTTTAAATTCAAATACTAATTGGCTAGCTGTCGTGACAGTCAAATCTCTGGTGATTTCCATGCAAACAGGACAAACGGCCAACAAAGTGCCATTTCGCCTTAGAAACATGGACGTTCCAGTTCCTCACCACCTCCTCTCGTTCCTTCCCCTCTCCCCGCAACAAACACACACAGTAACACATTAGCGCAATAAAAACCTAGTCGAAGGTCTACCAAGCATTTTGAACTATACCAGCTTAAAGCGCATGATGATGTTGACTTTTGCAAAAGGGTTGAAAGTTTAAAGACACTGGAATTGAAACATGCTGCCTCCAGTTGGGGAGAATAGTCCCTATCAAAGTTGCGCCAGACTGAACGCATCAAATTGTTAGAAAAAAAAGAGGAGAAGCCAGTCAACGCCAAAGAACATCAAACTGAGAAAGTAACATTCATTGAGACTATGTTGCAGAAGTTTTATGCTGGCATGCACTTTGAAGCCATTGTCAGGCGAAGCGGCAGCATGACCCACCACTAAAAACAAGCCCAGAGGTTAAAGTGTGTATTACAGAACGACGTCACTGGCAATCGTCATGGGTAAGGAAGCGCGTGGCACAAAATGTTAGTTGCTAACACCTGACAGTGTCGTGTCTTCCCCGAAATGTATAGCTGAATAAATGTTGCGGCGCGACAGTAGATTCTTCGATGCCTTTACTAACCCTAACTACGCTCCCAAATTTTCACACAAAATGAAAAAAAAACAAAAAGAGTTTTGTCCAGGCTATAAAATTACAAAACATGAAAATGAAATGCACTGTTGTCAGTGGCATATCAGTGTGTATTTGAATATCCGCTTGGAAATCACAAGAAGACTGCACTGCGAGTTGAAACTTCAGATGTGGTCACTAGCTTTTTCATATGTGTAACCACTAATGTTTTTTTCAACAACCCACTGAACACGATAGGTGTGAAAAACAAAACTATAATATACAACACAACCGGGAAAGGTATGATGAATATTTTACAACACTGCCCCCATCCTTGCCAGCAATAAGTCTGAGAGGAGAGAGAGCGAGCGAGAGAGAGAGAGAGAGAGAGAGAGAGAGAGCTAGAGAGATAGAGATTTCTGCTGGGAAAGGCCCATGTCCGGCATCGGTAGAGCATCTACCAAGCATCTAAGAACCCATCATCGCTGCCGCTCCGGTTTTCCTTTCTGTTTGTGAAGAAAACATGCGGAACTGTCAACTTTCAGGGAACAAAGACAGGGCAAAAAAAGAAAGCTATCATTTCAGATTTATGTTCTTTTTTAGCACGTACGACTAAAAGAAAAAAAAAAAAGAACCTTGCCAGAGGGCATGTTGTAGAAGTGCGTGCGAACGGAAGAACAACACCAAATCGAGCAATATCATGCCTTTAGTATAGTTCCATGCAGCGGGCCAAAATCGACAGTGGGCATGGAAAAAGCTTTTTTTTTTGGCCATAGCAC
>JADBJO010026883.1:0-22000 GCA_016801955.1 Conus betulinus | reverse complement strand
CCTGCAGCGTCGGCGGCGCCGAGAGGAGTCACCTGTGATGGGTAGGTAGACAGAGATAGGAGAAGCTGGGGGGCGGCACGCCAAGAAGCGCACGAGAATGGAATGGGGGCACACCATGGCCCCTCTCAGGATCAGCTTCAATTCCTCAGAGACTGGCATATACACACCTCGCCCGCAATGCAACCTGGTGAAGTGGGGAAAAACCAGACGATCCTTCATGTCCCTCCCTCTTGCGCATGACAAAACAAACAGTGGAGCCTGTCCACAAGCTTCCTATGTAAAGTAGGCCCCTGGCTCAAGGAGTAAACATGGAGAACACATCACCCACAGTTCTCAAAAATTGTACGTCACGTAGTCTGGGCTCAGTAACCGAACACCCCACAAAAAGGAAAGCCTTCACGGACTCCAAAAGCACCCGCACCATGCTTCATGGCAGATGCAGCGAATCATGGTGCAAGAACACCAGTAACCCCTCGGACAGGCGCAGAGTCTTGTTTGCACGATGGCAGATGACGGGGAGTGCACTGGCAGATACCTCCCATAATGGGAGAGTCCCACCCAGAGATCATCAGTCAAGAGTGACATGAGACCTAGACATAGTAGTGTCCACTCTCCGATCACAGCAGCCAAGGCGGCTATCATGACATCGAGCTCATCGGTGTCCATAATTAGGAACTAGCAATGGAGGCAGCTTAAATCTACAAGACTGAGCAAGCTCTATGCTGATTCCTGGCAAACAGCCCTGAGGAGACAGAAGGCTATCAGGTCACACAGTCCCTCACTCAAAATTGGAGCTAGAGGGGGTTTGTAGGAACCGTCGCATCAGCCCCCCCCCCCCCTCATTAAACACTCTCAGTTTGCAGTGATGGAAAAAACCAGAGCCCTGAAAGCAATAGCAGAAGCGGCGAAATATCAGGTGCCCAAGTGGCTCAGTGGTTTTAGAATTGCGAGGTCATTAAGTGGGAAATGAGCATGTCAGAAGGGTCATGGTTCGATCCCAGCCATGGCTCGTCCCAAGATGGGGAAAAAAAAGGGGCAGCAGAGGGACATCCGGAGTCATGAACCGGGTGTGGCCCAACCCCCCCTAGAGTGTCAGGAGATAAGGGCCGAAACACTTTCTTGAAGGGGGCTTCTCTTCTGAGGACTCTCTGCTGCCACCTCTCCACGAGTCTATAAATACAGATGTGCGTTATACATATATAGTCTACGCTATATTCCACTTCTGTTAATTTTTTTTCCCGTTTTAAGAGTTTTGTGTATTTGTCCTCCTTAGACTGACTTCCCAGCCTTTCTTCCCTCTCCTTTGTGGTGGGGGACCATTTCTGCATGTCTGCATGTGCCAGTCTGACCTGCAAACAAAGCTAGTTCCCATGAAAGGCTTTTTTTTTCTATAACGTTTTATTCTTCGTCTGTATGGACTGATCTTCAGGAAGAGCCCTGTCTTCAAGAGACTTGTCTTTGCCGGGATGTTTTGTTCATCTGTGTTTACACTAACCGGACCTCCGGTAAGAGTCCATCCCCTTTACCTCTTGGCCTTTTTTTTCTTTCTTAATCATTGATATTCTGAAGGTCTGTATTGAGAGGTTCTACCATCTGTTTTGTTTTATACTGTTGGGGAAGCAAGTATCCGGTACCCGTGTGAATCAAAATACAGAAAGAACGATTGTTGACGGCTGGGTCCTTTATTTTTTTTTCCGTGACGTTTCGTTTCAGTGTCATCAAGGGGCGGCGGTACTGCGTGTGACCAGCACACATGCGCTTTACCACATGTGTTGCCATGAGACCACAACGAGCAGAGGTAACATGGTGATCAATAAATGAGTGAATAATATAAAAAAAAAAAATAAACTTAAAAAAATAAAGATTTGGAAAGAGGGTCCACTGAACGGGAGTGAAACAGCTGTATTAACCCAGTATGCTGGTCAAGCCATAAATATCTAGCTAACACAGGTTATGTGCCACTGCTCTTGTGTGTGTTGTGTTGTGTGTGTGTGTGTGTTGTGGGTGTGTGCTGGTGTGTGTGGGGTGCTAAAATTGTTCAATAGATAGATTCAGATAGATAGATAGATAGATAGAAGACAGACAGACAGACAGACACGTATGATAGATACGGGAGAAGGAAAGAGTGGGGGGGGGAAAAGCTGATTCACATACATACATAATATACCATACATACAAGCCTAATGCATGCATGCATGCGCATGCATCGCATGCCATGCATGCATACATACATCACACATACACACACATACATACATACACACACCCATACACACATACATTATATATCTCATACATCACACACATACATACACACATACATATATACTATATATGAATAATACACGCATACAAGGCATGCATATACGTACATACAAGCATGCATACATACAACACACAGACATGTAAAAGGAAGGTAAGCAAACCTTCCCTTACTAATCTTGCAAGTAGTCAGAAATATCCCTGGGTGGAAAATCAGAGTGGGGAGGTGGGAAGTTGGATATATATATCTATATCATATCATTATCTCTAATATATATATATATATATTATAATATATATATAGTCTTTCGATTATTGAAAATATGAACTAAGAACAGCCACCTTGGCAAGCCAGGAAGAAGAATACGAACGAGAAAAATAAATTGGTGTACAAAGGGGGGAGAGACCATAGTGGCAGGGTATAAAAAGATATATGGCAAAGGAATGCTTCTTCAAGATAACTAAAAGACTCGTTCCATAAAGATCACAAACTCTTGTGCGCAATATCAATAGGAACACCTATCAAACTATCTTACTCCAGTTCTGCCAAACCTTAAGAAAATAATTGACACATCTAACCGACTCTGAGGAAAACCATGCTAAGAGATGAGGGTGACAAAACGGAAAACTTGGCAATTGCGACTACCAAGTGAGCAATGGCCCTCTGAACAAACCAGGGCCCTCCTGACAACATTGTATACCAAGCTACTGTGACAACCGATCATAATAAAGAGATCATTATATAGGGATTACTGAAAATAAACTTCAAATAACTAGGTATGCCAACCTCACATCAGCATCTGTTCAACAAGTATTGAAAAATACAGCAACCTCAAACGGAATTAAGTAAACACGTATCGGATCTTAAGACAGAAACCCCCAATCTAGACTTACCTATAAAATGGAAAATAGGTCAAAAGAGCAGGGCGGCGTAAATATACAACCCGCATCCAAGTAGACTGTCAGCTTGTTGCGCACCCAGAATAACTAGGATAATCTTGTGTAATGCTAGCCCCGTGTCATGGCAATCACTAACACACCAAGAGTTTGAAAATGACAGACAGTTTGCAGGCATAAAACGCGAAATTTCTCTTCAGTTCAAAATATATATGACTAGAAACCGAACAGAGCCCTCATCATCCGGCCAGCACAATCAGCACGAAAGAACTCTCACAACAACCCTGTAGAATCCCCCATCGCCCCCCCCCCCGCCCCCCCCCCCTCCCCTCCTGCTACACAACCACGTGCAACACAATCTTTCCGTGCCCTTTCCCGGAAACAATTCACAACTCCTCTCGACATTGAGGACTATAGAAAGGGATGTAGTATGGATCTCGAGTAGAGGAGAATGCCTTCGAAAAAAAATTGTATAGCCTGGGCTTTTTTTTAAGCTTACTAATTTATCCCTGCATCTTTTTAGACCGCTAAAGAATCGTGTTGAGCCACTTTATCTAAAAAACAAAACAAACAGCCAGAAAGGCCTCATAAATTGAATATATATAGATAATATATATATATATATTATTAGAACATTATATTAATATATATATATATATATATAGGGATTCTAACACCCGATGCAGCCTTCATCTCTCTCCTCGCTTTCCTCCTGTCTGAGAGTTTTGCGTCAGTACGGTGTCCTGTCCATGGCTTCTGTTAATCTCAGAGTGTCTAAACACCACACACTGCCCATATGAATGACAGTGGGATGCACACGCAGACAATGTGGTAAAAGAACACCTAGGTTGTGTTGCTTTGTGCTTTCCCTCACCAGGGGGTGGGGGAGACGAATGGAGGGAGAAAGAAAAGAAAGAAATGAGGAAGATGAGTTGCTAAGTATGATTATTGGTCGGAGATGGGTAACGGAATGGTATTCGCTATTTCCTTTTCTATCCAAGAACAGAGAGTGCACTGGGTTGTGCAAAACCTTTTGAAGGAGGGCAATATTAAATCCACAGACGATCTCAAACCCACTCTCTCCTCTCTCTCTCCTCGCTCCGCTCATCTCTCTCTTCTCCTCCGCTTCCTATCTTCCTTCTCTCTTCCTAATATATATCTTATGTGTATATGTGTATATATATATATAGTGTGTGTGGTGGTGTTGTCACTGTGTTGTTCGGTTGATGTGTAAGTTATGTCCACGTGCATGTGTTTTAAATTCATTTAGGGTTTAATCTTCTCGCTCTCCTGTCCTCCTCTAGATCTCCTCTCAGATTATAATATTATAATATATATATAGATATATACGCCTATATAGATGTTGTGTTGCGTGAGTGTATGAAGTGTCGTCCGTGTATAACGTCAAACAAAGCTTGCTCTTGTTTCTAAAACCTAAGAAACTAGAGGTGATGACAGGATTGCAATCACCACTCGCAGATATTTCTACTACATGCTTAGACACAAGGAAGCAAGCTGTGGTTATATTGAATGCCTTTTCTTGCATGTCATTTGGCAAACACAAACTCTGCCTCTGTAAGGGCTTGTTGGGATGGTTGCTCGTACTTATCCTCTGGTAAATGTTACTTAGTTTTGTGGAATTGAGCGCCCTTGCATATTCAGTCACGAGAACTGGCCTCAGTAACTTGGGTCTTAAAGGTTATCTTTTTATATTTTGCTATAACCTTTCACAAGGAAAATGTTATAGCTTGGTTTTACTCTTTCATGATTTTTCGTTTTGCTTCTTAGGTGGCACCTTGGTTGGTTTTCTGATAACTCAGCAAACATACTACGGTATTGCACACCAGCCTTTTCTGGGGATAGCATTCTTCTTAAAAATCGTAAAAGGCAAAGAAGTCATATTAAACACTTTTCGCGGTCAGAGGAGAAAGAAGAAGAACACAATCAGGTTTCGAAATAACCGTATTGATCAGAAAGTTATGTGTTAGTTTCTTCTCTTTTGGATCCAACAACAGTATTTGATCAGAAGTTATGTGCTAGTGCTTCCCCTTTGGATGTTCGAAAATAACAGTGTCTGATCAGAAGTTATCTGTTAGTTCTTCTCCCTTTGGATGATGTCATACCATCACAGTGCCGTCAGGGATAGGGTCTACCTGCCTGCCTGCCAGCAGTTATCGAGCATGTAGATCAAATGGAATCCGCCCTTTGACGAGACGACCCTGAGTCATAACAGACAGCGTCCTTATGACGTATATCAGGATCATAGTCATCTTATATATCAATAAACTGCTGTGTTTTTCACGCGTTCCCTAGGTTAGTCTCCTTATGGATGTCACCATGCCGTATGTACTTCGTGCAGGCTAGTCTAGCGAGGAAAGAGGTGTGGTTATATCACACAGCAACGTGTCACCACAACCTGCTTGGCTGTTGTCAGTACTGTCATTATAAAACAGACTTGGTGGCTTCGGGGGGGGAATGAAATTTCACGGGGGAAGATGTAAATTCACTTGCCTGTGTCTGCTGTCCATTTCTTAGGTTTCTGTCTCTGTTCACACCTGTGACGGACATTTTTCGGTCGGTAAACAGCACGGTGGCTTTCGGTTGGAGTGGCAGGGGGCTGGTCAGTAGTCATTAACCGGAGAATGACATTTTTTTCCTCTGCCCTCAATTTCAAACGAGGACAGAGTCATTTCCTTTCCTGTAGAGCAGCATTGAGCGTGGTTTCTAAAGCATGTGGAAGACCATCGACATGCATACTGGACGAATTACAGGTGGTACAGGTTCAAATTTATCGGAGTCGCTCAAAACACGTCTGGCAGGGGTGCTAGACAAGGGAAGCCACTCCGGGAGAGAGAGAGATTGTCACGTTGTATTGTGCATCACATGTGCTTGGCGTGTTTAAAATCACCACAGTTCCAGTCAGCAGTTAAATCATATATGATATTCTACATTCGATGCATGCTTTTAATCATCACATTGCAGCTGTAATACTAATAAAACCAAAACAAAAGAATTAACTGTGGACGTGGATGTGTTCTGGTGTGCGTGTGTGTGAGTGAGTGTGGAGGGGAGGGGGGGGGGGGGGGGGGGGGGGGGCGCACGCATGTCTGTGTGTTTAACACTGTTTTACAGTTGTGTATTAATACAAGGAAAAAATACATGAACATTTTTTTCGATTGGAGATGGTCGCATTCGAAAGCAGGAGGAGGGGAGGTAGGTAGGGTGGGGGTGGAGGATGTATTATTATTTACAAATAGTCACGCAACAAACTCATTATTCCTTCAATGTAACACAAGGAAAAACAAACTGTAATGTACTAAATATGCACACTTTAATCATAATCTTGATCAAATCCTAGATCAGTAATGTAAAACAAATACTTTAAATGACTGTAAAGTGTAGACTTGCGATACAATCTGGTTCAGACGATCGATCACAATGTTTTTGAAAATAGTAACAAGTGCCTTTCTTCAACACAGTTGCATCATCATCGTTTATATACATTATCATGCAACAGAAGATAATTCGTTTAGCACATAATACATAAAAAATCATCTTGCCATATAAAAACCATAAAAATTACCCCCTTTTTTTTTTTGGGGGGGGGGGGGGTGTTTGGGGGGGGGGGGGGGGTATATTTTATTAAGCATCACACGACCAGTTCAATGGCTTTGTGTTTGTCACACTGTACCGATGACTGCTGTCGAAGTCGAGTCTGGAATTCACACAGGTCTCCCCGCCCGCCCCCCCCCCCCCCCCCCCCCCCCCCCCCCCCTCCCCCCCCCCCCCCCCCCCCCGCCCCACAAAATTGCAAAATATAACCTATTCACAGGCGAATATTTTCTTAGGCACGACTTACCAAAGAAACGCTGTAAAATTTCGCTGAATTTGACTCACCAAAGTAACGCTGCAAATCGTTGAATTGACTCACCAAAGTAACGCTGCAAATCGCTTGAATTGACTTACCAAAGTAACCGCTGCAAATCGCTGAATTGACTCCCCAAAGTAACGCTGCAAATCGCTGAATTGACTCACCAAAGTAACGCTGGCAAATCGCTGAATTGACCTACCAAAGTAACGCTGCAAATCGCTGAATTGACTTACCAAAGTAACGCTGCAAATCGCTGAATTGACCTCCTAAAGTAACGCTGCAAATCGCTGAATTGACTCACCAACGTAACGCTGCAAATCGCTGAATTGACTTACAAAGTAACGCTGCAAATCGCTGAATTGACTCACCAAAGTAACGCTGCAAATCGCTGAATTGACTTACCAAAGTAACGCTGCAAATCGCTGAATTGACTACCAAAGTAACGCTGCAAATCGCTGAATTGACTTACCAAAGTAACGCTGCAAATCGCTGAATTGACCTACCAAAGTAACGCTGCAAATCGCTGAATTGACTCACCAAGTAACGCTAAACGCTGAATGACCTTACACCAATAACGCTGCAAGATTGATTATACACCTGTGCAACTCGTCGTGCTGAATTGACTCACCAAAGTAACGCTGCAAATCGCTGAATTTGCACTGCACTCTCCCCGCCCGTCGGCGGCGCTATCATGATTCGAGCCGGTGTAATATTCAAAAAATGGGGGGTTCCTTTATTTTTGCTATAACGCAGACACCGTATGCTAATTAGGCGAACACTCGGCTTTACATCTTTTATAATTGCAAAAAAATTTCTTTCGCAGTATGTAATGTTGACAAATTATTTTGACATTTAACTTTTGCAAACTATTTTTCCAGTCCACTTAATCTCTTTAAGGTCGTAAACAGGACTTACAAAAACGACTTTTTTCCATCATCTTGTAGATCTAGCTCTTTCCTACAAGAAAAAAACTACCACTACCATATATACAAGGCAAGCATACAGCATCCCCAGTGAATTGTCCAAGATAATCCCCCCCCCCCCCCCAGGCCCCCCCCCCCCCCCCCCCCTCCCTCCCTCTTCCCTCCCCCGCGTCATCTGCAAGCCGGCGGACGGCACGGGGCCAGGCTCTTCGACGACGTTTAGGCCCGTATTGCTCACCTCACATGCAAAAAGATGTGATTCGCTTCATCCTCTACCAATGACCAAACCGAAAGCTCAGACCTGACTCCGAAAAGTGTTCCTTTATAGTGTTTAAACACTTGCAAGCAATCAAGGGGAAAACCCACCCCCCCCCCCCAGATATGAGTGGTGGAAGATCATGACACATGATTATTTCACTGTGACTGTTTGCGTGCTAACCCAGCCCATCGCGGACGAGTGGTCCTACCTACCTATTGCAGAATAGTTTTTATACGTACTGCATAGAAAAAACCGGCAAATCACCGCACACACCACACACACACACCACACACACACTTTCTACATACAGATTCACATATCTTGTTCCGTGTGTGGTGTGTGTGTGTGTGTGTTGTGTGTGCTGTGTCGTGCGTGTGAGTGAAGACTCGACGGAAAACTCGCACCCAAGGACGATGATTAAAGAACATATGTCTCTAGTTCACCAATTTTTTTTTTGTTTAAACCCACTTCATCCTGCGATAATCAAAACCCAGAAATGTCTTCAAAGGGCTATAACTCGGAAAGCGAACTGTTTCTAATTCATGTGCCCTCCACTGCATCATATAACAGAACATTCTCCGATTGGTTGTACGAAAAAGGAGCGGTATTCTCACTCTCCCGCGCCACGTCAGCTTTGCCCCGCCGGCCTCGTTGGTTACGGTTTGATCCGCCGTATATTATGCAGCCCCTGTACTCGATCAAGCAACATTACACAGGGTTGGACCATGGTTTACTGTCAGTATCCACTCCCTGGGTCTAGCCGGCCTTGTTTCCAAATGAATTACAGCTAACAAACAATGACTGCATAGTTAAAATTCGTCTGACACTAAGGTGGGGGGGGGTAGCTCATAGGATATACTTTGTATCGTAGCGACAACACTCATACAACTTGAGAGAATTAAGCTTCCATACCCGCGAACCGATCTACATAGCGAAATCAAAAGAAAAAGAAGAGCTAAAAAAACAAAAGCATCATAATACAGTTGCCGTATTCCCCCCCCCCCCCCCCCCCCCCCCCCCCCCCCCCACGTTCAGTAAATCTCTAATTCTGTCTTTCCACTTCAGCGCTCGTCGCAAGCAGTCACTCACCTTCTCGACGATGACTGGTCCAGTTCGCGAACTATTTAAGTCTTTTGGCTCTTTCAGGGAGAGAGAGGGGGTGGGGGTGGGGTGGGGCGTTGTGTGTGTGTGCTGTGTTGGGGGGGGGGGGGGGGGAACTGACTGTGTCGCTTTGCCTTTACACACCGTTAACTTGGCACTTTTCAGCTCGTTTCGTTGTGCCGCAAACAGTATTCCGTCAGAGAGTCACATGAGGAGTGAATTGCTCTCACCATGGTAGCAAAAAGTTCTGTCTGCATCGTTTGTTGTGCTAATTATTGTCGATATGTTGCCTCTTCTCAGGCACGTGGTGCAATATTGTGGTGTCCTTAGGAATCGCATTTCTTACATGCTGCTTCTATTATTCCTCTTTATTCAATCGATGTCGTGTACTATGTTTCTGATAGTTGTTTGCTTTTTTTTTTTTTGTTTTCTCTATGGTTGGGAAAAAAGAGGTCATTTGACATTACGCTTATTGTTCTGTAGCATATGAGTTTGTGCTCTACATAAATTTGTCCCTTTTAATTTACTGTAATTACTATTGCTTCATAATCTTCTTCTTCTCTTTTCTTCTTCCTCGTCTTCCGTTGTTTGTTGGTGTGGTTGCTCGCTCTTGATTATTTTTATCATCATTACGATAATGATTAGCTGTTTGTATTGTTATCTACTCATCTTTTGTTGTAACATTATCTGTGCATAAAAGAATACACTTCATAATACGTTTAAACTCGATCCTGATTGAGAAAGCATATTATAGTAAATATATATAACCAGTTGACATCATTACAAGTAGTTGGATGAAACCAAATTCAGTTAACCTATTCTTCCAATCATATAGTCCATACACTTCGCAAAGATTTGAAATTAAAGCATATAAATTGACTGATGAAGACTAATGGGGATAGTTACTTATATATTTGAATACTAAACAAACTTTTGGCTCTTATGTCCTCTAATTATAGAAATAGGGGGGTGATCACGCCTTCCTATCTCAGTGGTAGCATGACTCTGCCTAACTAACATTATGTTCTTGAGTGGGTGAATGGGGATAATAAGCTGGATGCTTTCTCAAATGAACCTTCATCAAGCCTATAGTCTGGTCAAACGCGGGGAGACCATCTCCAATGGGAGAAAGCTCCCTAACATAAACTCCTGGTCAGATCCCGGTATTTCGGAACCTGATTTTTCTCCTCATTGACCGCGGAAAGTGGTTATTTGCATCCTCTTCCTCTGCCTTTTCGGGTTTTAAGAAGAATGCTATACGCAGAAAAAAAAGCTGGTGTGCATACCATAGTAGGTTTTTCGTTGATTTTCTCAAAAAACTAACTAAAGGTGCCACCTAAGAACAAAAGAAAATCATGGAAAGATCAAAACAAGCTTAACATTTTTCTTGTGAACCATGTAGAAAATAGCAAAAGATAGCCTCTTAAGACACAAGTGCTGAGGGCCCGTTCTTCTTGGAATGAATCCTCAAGGACTAAAATTACAAGGAAAACAATAAATTTTCCAAGGATAATACCGATCACCATTTCCAGCAACCTTACCGAGCAGCTAGGTTGTTGCAATGACTGCAATAAATATTGACTTACTAAACAAAGCTTCTATATTTCAATTGCTCGTTTGTTATTGTTATCATCTTGCATCTTTAACATTCTGTATAAATAAACTAACTCATAATATGTTTTTAATCTGAGCATCGATTTTGCAAGCTCTATATATATAATATATACTATATTATATAATCATTACTTCTATACTATAAAATATATATATATCACTATATGCCACTGAACGATACAGTTCGAGTGCAAAGCGTGGCAGGCCAAATCAGCTGATGTAGCTTATGTAGTCAACATTGACTTCTGGTACAACAGATAAATACTGACATCCATGAGTCAAGTGAAGACGGGACTAGGGCGAAGATGGCATCCTTCGCTCTCATCGGTCTCTTCTACTCTCTCTCTCAATCATCTCTCCTCGTATCGACTCATCTCTCTCCTCTCTCTCCCTCTCTCTCTCCACAGCCACACAGGGGGGGCTGGCTGGGCACACACACCCACACACACACTAGTTGACGGTACTGCCTTCCAGGTGGGCTGATTTCATTGGGGCATTGAATGGTCCGGTAGGCATCGTTTAAAGAATATCTCTGATTTAACGGACAGGTACTTCATTGACACACAAGCAGCTTTAACTAGAGTGGGTGGCTAAAGATGTTGAACGATACGACTTTACTCTTTGACATTTCGTTCCACATTTTTGGTTTTGAAATCATGTAGGTCGTGTGGAATCTGTGTTTTTTCTGTTATGTGTTTTTGCATGGTTTCGTTCTGTTTGTTTTTTTTTTTCAACATCTGTCTTGACCACTCGTCCAGTATCAGACGGTCTTATCTAGAGTTTCACAAATATTTTTCCGCCATTAAAAACATGACAGAAAAACAGAACCCTCGGTTTTTTTGACCACTGGATAATTCCATCTTAGATGTCTAAGCCTTAGTACACACACACAACACACAACACACACACACATGTCATTCTTTTGTTTTGCATCAGAAGAAGAACAAGTAAAAAGTCATCAATTGCAAAATCACAACAAAAAGAAAACGACAAGAACATCAAAGGGCAACAACAACCATACTAATAAGAAAAAAAAATGAATAAATAAAATAGATAATAGAAAATAACTAAACAACTCAATAATACTTTCGAATAAGCAAACAAACACAAATAAGGAGTTTTCGAATGTCTTGTTTTGTTTGTTTGTTTGCTTGCTTGCTTGCTTTTTGCTTGGGGGCTGGCGGGAGAGGAGGGAAGGGTTGGTTTGCTTGCTTGCTTGCTTGCTTGGTTTTGGTTATGGTGGTGGTTGTTGTTTGTTGTTGTTGTTCTTGTTCTTGTTCTTGTTTTTTTTTTTTTTTTACTTTAGTATTTTCTCCTTGCAAAGACAAAACATTTTACATAAATTCATAGCATTTCAGTTCACATCAGTACATAATTCACACCATTTATGTTTCAACAGCCGTGTTGTTCGTGTTCTTGTTCTTGTTTCCCTGTTGTCGTCGTTGTCTCCCCCCCCCCCCCCCCCCCCCCCCCCCCCCCCTTTTTTTTTCTTTTTTTTTTTTTTTTTCTTCTCGCCTTTCTTCCTACCCAATCCTATCATCCCGATTCCCACCGCTCTTCCATCCCCCCACCGCCTCCTCCCCCCTACCCCATCCCATCTCCACCCGCACCTCTTCCCAAGCGTCCGTCCCGTCTGATTTTTTTTTTTAAATTGGTAGCTAATCAAGTAGGCTGCCAATAGTTGGAGCTCCGGTGTGTGTGTGTGTGTGTGTGTGTGTGTGTGTTGTGTTTGTGTGTGTGTTTGAGAGAGAGAGAGAGACGAGAGAGAGAGAGAGAGAGAGCAGAGAGAATTTCATTGTAACAATGACACCAACCCCCCCACCGTCCTACACAGGCCTAAATGTCAAGACATCATCCACATCTGCTCCGCACTGTAGTCAGACTGTTATTAAAAAAAGAATTAAGTATATTAAAAAAAAATATATATATATATATATATATATTAAATTTGAAATAAAATGAAGTGAAATAAGACAGGGTGAAATAGAGAGAGAAAATCTGACACAACAACGCATTCGCGTCTTGGGGGCCAGCCGATGTCAAGATAATTTGACATTCTAAACTGTTCCCCTGTGACCCCCCCGTCACCCACGCTATCCCAGAGAGAGCCTCGGCGCAGTTGAAATTGACAATTAATTAATGCTGATTATTGCTTTGGGTGGGGTGATGTGGGGGGGGGGGGGGGGGGGGGGAGGGGTGGAAAGAGGGTGGTGGTGAAGGAGGGACGTGGTGTGGACCAGGGGAAACGGGACAAGGGAAAGGTGATAGCAGGGATGGGCGGAAGGGAGCAGATATATATTATGTGGAGGATGGTGGAGGGGGTTGGGGGGGGGGGGCGATAATGCGGTTTCTTTACTGGAAAAAAAAAATCTATCCTATCTATCTGTCTGTCTGTCTATCTGTCTATCTGTCTATCTTATCTGTCTATCGATGTATCGATCTATCGATCGATCGATCGATCTGTACATCTAATCTATCTGTACAATCTCTAATCTCTCCTCATCTCTCCGTCCCCTCCACGCTCTCTCTCTCTCTCCATCTCTCTTCTCCTCGCTCCTCTCCTCTCTCTCTCTCTCTCTCTCTCTAGATAGCTAGCTAGCTAGCTAGCTATCTCTATCTAGACCTTGGTATATTAAGTTTTCTCTACTGTGGAATCATCCAATCGACCTCTCTACATGAATGAATGAAAACAAATGAATGAATGAATTCAGTAATAAACAAAACGAATGAATGAATGAATTGAATAGCCGAAATAAGAAATAGATAGATCCATAACACACACCCACACTGAGTTAATATTTTTTTTTCTTTTAAACCGCGAATAAGTGATATGATCATATAAAGAAATAAACAGTTTCTGGTGAAATGCGTGATTGAATTTCATACACAAGTCGATACAAAAAATATCAATAATTGACCGAACTGTGCACAACTTACGATTCTTTTGCCTGACGTTTATCAGTACAGCGAGGCTTTTCCGTTGTGCATCAAAGTTCATGGTTTGCACAACACATTGCATAAGTAGCGTTTTTCTTTTTAATTCTGTATCCGATCACCGATCTAGTTCCATAATCAGTACTTTTTGAACAGATGAATTCCATACTAATATCTCAAAATTATTTTAGATTACAAAAGCAAAAGGCTGTATATGACGCAGCGCACTCTCTGAGAGGGGACAACCCCGTAGCCTACTAGGCAGTACTTTTTCTTCGTTGAACGGAGCATAATACTAACGCCCACTTACGGGTCGACGGGCAGGATTACTGACAAGTATAATTACTTGTATCAGTTAAACAGTGCAATTTAGAGTCAAGGATGCGCACGCCTCCCAAACGACCTGCAGACACTCAAACTTCAACTCGACCAAGACCAGCACGCGGAATACGCGCAGATTTTCGCAAAAGTCCATATTGTGTCCTTTGAAACAAACCCGACCCGACTATATCGTATCTCTCTTGCTATGACGTCCCAAATTTTACAACCTTCACATTACCTACTTCCTGGAAAACTCCTCATTGTCAACCAATCGCTCGGTGCCCTTTTTGGTGGTACCTGCATTTTATCTATCTGAGTTCGGTATTCGCACAGTGTTAGAATAAATATCCTTTTCCCTCGACACACACACACAGACAACCAACGCGCATCGCACGCGGCGCCAGCGCCGACGCGCACGGCAACACACCCACACACACACACCACACACACACAACACACCACACACACACACCACAAAAACACACAACACAACAGCAATCAGCACGCGCGCCGCACGCACGCACACACACAGAGCACACACACCACACACACACACACACACACAACACACACACACACACACAACACCATCACGGGTAGAAAACCAGCCAACAGTCGAGCCGAATATGGGTGTTTTTCATCTGAAACTTATAAGCCTTGTGTTCTTATTCGTAGTCATAATACTTTTCGTCCCAACTTTTATGCACTGACGCGTCTTGAAATCTTGCACATCATGCATTATGTTTAGTTGTGTTCATAGTCGTTTAAAGCTATATGCGATATTTATCATAACTTTCCTCCTCCTCCACCCCTTATGTCATTTGTACCCATGATGTTTTGCTCATGTTTGAACATGCTCAAAACTGGTGTTTAAAAGTCATTACTGGTGCTATCCGTCCCCCCCTTATTTTGTTTTTTTTTTTTTTTTCAAAATCTCCGTCTTTTTTTTTTTTTTTCCCACGGACAGTATCAACACTGAATTTGAATCTTAAGTAACTCTTTGAATACCAGGACAGACAAATGAACAGTGATGTGTTGCTTGTTTTGGGTTTTTTTTTTTCCATGGCATATTTGTGGGTAATGGACACGATGTTTAGCGGTACCCCCCCCTCTCTTCTTCAAATATCCTTGTACATGCTGAGTATTTTTTGTGTTTGTTCCCTTACCTGTTGACGGCCCAAAAAGGTCAGAGCCATGCTTGTGCTTTGTATACACACGTACGGGAAAGGGGCGTGGCCTTCTATCTGTCCTAACTATCATATTTGCTCATTGGTTTGATATAGGGACAGGGAAGAAAAATCTTGCTCGAACTTTTCATCTGCCGAGACATTGCCGTTATCTTAAGAAACCTGCGACCCTACGCCTACTCTCTGGGACTGAGAGCTGAAAGGTTTTCCGTCACACCCCTTCGCGTTTTGCGCCCCTGCTAATGTAAATATCATTTCACACCCACACGACACCACACACACCCACACACGACACACACACACACACACTCCTAACACATAAACACACACACACACACAACACACACACACCACACACACACCAACACACACACACCACACACTACTACACACACACACATCACACACGCACACACACACAAACACCAACACACCACACACACACACTAACCTAACACACACACTAACTAACACACACACACACACCACACACACACACACACACACCCACACACTAACACACACACATACACACACACACACCCACACGCCACGCACTCACGCACGCACACACACGTACACACTAACACAACCACACCGCACACACACACACACACACACACACCACACACAACACACACACACACCCACACACACACACACACACACACACACACACTAACACTAACACTAACACATTAACATACTATTAAGATGGCAACCAAAAACAGAACACAGAGACCTTAAAATCCTAAGAATTTAACACACAGTTCTGTATGTTTTGGTCCAAAGCTTACACATTTGGGGTACAACAATAACAATACTAATAAAACAACGAAAAGTAGGAATAACAATAAGTGAATGATAGTTGATAATGATGATGATGATGTAGGATGATAATGATAATAATAATAAATAATAATAATGATAATAGTAATGCTGCGTGCTGCTGCTGCTGCTGCTGCTGCTGCTGCCGATGACGATGGACAACAACAACAACAACAACAACATAATAATAATCATAATAATAATAATCGCAATAGCAACAATATAAAAATAATAACAACAACAATAATGACAGTAATGATAATGATGATGATGATGATGATAATAATGATAATCATAATAATAATAATAATAACTAACACAATAGCAACACGATCAAAACAATAGCAACTGATCCATCATCATCATCGACATCACCTTCACCATAACCAACATCGTCGTCAATCGTCATTATCACTTATCATCATCATCATCATCATCATCAGCATCATCATCAAAATCATAAATATATTTACAATCATTAATAAAACAAATAAACAAAATGCAATTACAACCTAGCTAATGAACTAAACAAACAAACAAATGAATGAATACATAAAAGAATAAATAAATAGTCCTAAAAGAGCACGTAAATCGGCGCTCTCCTTATCTTCATTTCCTGTTCAAAAGTTTAAATCCTCCAATATTTCCATGTGTCATGATCACAGAATTCCTTAACATTCAGCTCATTCATTTTTTCAAATAAAACAACAACAACAACAACAACAACAACAAAATACTTTAAAAAATTCAAAAGAAAACCCTCATTTATAGATTGATATCGACCATACCATCACGCCTTAGTATCTGTGAACTCTCAAAGGAACGACCTCTCTCCACCACATGCACTGTTCTCCCGTTTTCGGGCTACGTTTTTCTAGCGAACAGACTGACAGAAAAAACAGATAGACAAACAACTAGAGACGATTATGATAACAGCAAAACGCCGTTTAGATCATATGTATTTCGTGGTTCTGCCGTGGCTGCGAAGATTAGCATATTACACGCCAGGGAGAAAAAGGCGGAGGAGCGAAGGCGACAGTGGCATATATCTCCCTCCCTTCCCCCCCCCCCCCCCCCCCCCCCCCCCCCCCCCCCCACCCCCCCCCCCCCCCCCCCCTCCCCTCCCTAAGGCGTAAGACAGTCTGAGAAAGAACGGTGGAATTTGTTGGCGGACATGGAGGAGGGAAGGGGACAGACAAGAGAGAGGAGAGGGAGCGGGGAAAAGGGGTAAGAAGCGTGGTGGTCTAAACTCTTCAGGTTCCTTGCACTGTGTTGTGTGTGCTGTGCGTGTTGCGTGAGTGTGTGCGCGTTGCGTGCGTGTGTGTGTGTGTGTGTGTGTGTGTGTGTGTGTGTGTGTGTGTGTGTGTGTGTGTGTGTGTGCGAGTGAGTGAACGGAATTGTCAAATGTGTAGCCTACTGTAATTTATGGAGCACGCTGATCACCAGGACCACGAGTGAAAGCACGTTCTTAGTACTGTGATGAGCGAGAAGTGGCATGCAGCACATCCAGGCTCGAAAACAAAGGAAAGAAGGCAGCAGCACATAAACAAAGGAAAACAACAACAACAGAAATAATTACTGAATGATAACTATATAACATCAATCATGATTTGTATTTAAAGATCAGCAACAATAACAACGATCATCATCATCCATCATCACCACCACCACCACTGCCACCATCACACATCACTCAGCCGCTACCACCACCACCCACCCCACCACTACCATTATCCCATCATCATCATCATTTAACCAAAATCTATATGGTTAGGTCATCACGACTCGCAACAACTGCAACTCTTCTTCCTTCATCATGTAATATTTCTTCTCCCCTCTCCCCCTCCCCCTGCATACACACACACACACACCACACACACCACACACACAACACACACACACACACCCCTCCGACCCCTCCCTCCCCAGCCTCTCCTCCTGCCCCGTGCATACACAAATTCACAGGCACAGAGAGAGACAGACAGACAGACAGACAGACAGACAGAGACAGAGTCAGACAGAGAGACAGATAGAGAGAACCCGCCCGACCCCGACCGCCCTTTTAAGTCTCTGCCCCCGCCCTTTCCCCCCTCCCTCCACTATTTTTTTTCTTCAAACGAGAGAAAAGATACAACAGAGACCCACGGATTAGTATTTTTTTTTCTTGTCTCCGGTTGCAATGATCCGAATCACATACAAAAAAAAAAAAAAAAAGGGGGGGGGGGGGGGGGGGGAGTAAAAAACAAATCAACAAGCTAAGTAATCTGCACGGATGTAAATAAATGAAAAAAAATATAAAACAAGCAACGTAAAATAGATGACTTAACCGGAATAATACAAACACATAAATAAACAGATTGATACATTGTTTATGATAAATGAAGAAAGAATAGTTGAATAAATGAATAGATAAGTAAACAAATAAATAATAAAAATGAACAAACAAATAATAGATGAATACATAAATTAAATAAATATATAAATGAATAAAATTTGTCAACCCAATACCCACCCAACTCCTTTTATCCAGGTGCACACAAACATAATTATATAAACGGTTCTAGCAAAAATTTCGTTTCATACTTATTTTATTCACTTATTCATTTCAATTTTGTTGAATTTCTGATTTTTTTTTATTTATAATGAGAAACTGGGCAACAAAGCAAAACGCAAAACATTAGAAATAAATAAATAAATAAATAAATAAATGAAGTAAAGAGATAGAAAGGAATTAAGAAGGAAGGGATGTAATTGTTTACGGAAGCGGTGAGGTCGAGAGAGAGAGAGAGAAGGATTTCTTTAAAACAGTTTGTGTATTTGATAATTCATCAATAATCAAATGAATGATTTTTAAACAAATAATCAATAGGTATAAAATGAATTTTTTTTTTTTAAATGTACATATATAAATGCATGAATATATAATCTCCATAAGAAATGAAATTGTATAAGGGATGAATGAATAAATGGATGAATAGAGCAATAAACTAACTGATACTTAAACTACTTAGCTCTTCTGTGTGTCAATATGACCAGCGCTTGACACATAACAATGTACGATCATCAGAGCTTCAAAATCAAATCTAGTGGGACGAATAATTATTCGGACACAAAATCTAAAAAGATTTTTTTTTTATTTATCCAACGAGAGGGAAAAGAAAGAGGCACTGGAGGAAAAAAGAAAGAAAGAAAATGGGATTTAAAAAAAAAAAAAGAAAAGAAAGAAAAAAAAGAAATAGGGAAAATCATGGGCAGAAGAGTGAACAATCACGAACATGAAAAATGAGAGAGAGAGAGAGAGAGAGAGGAGAGAGAGAGAGAGAGAGAGAGAGAGAGAGAGAGAGAGAGATAGAGAGAGATTAACACAATAATGAAACATCATCCGAATTATGACAATCGTTAACAACTAGGATCTCTCTCTCTCTCTCTCTCTCTCCTCTCTCTCTCTCTCTCTCTCTGGCACGCGCGTGAGGTTACATAGTAAAACAGATCACTAAACGCCAATGGTCCGTCGCAAACAAGGGAAAGAAAAGACCCGCGCAGTTCCAAGTCGCGCGCGGCGGAAAAAAGAACAGAAAAAAAAGGGATTACGGGCTGCGGTATTGAATGGCTCTCTGCTCGCTCAAATCTATAAAATGACGTCTCCGGTTGTAACATGTCTCTCATTCCTCCACGGCTTAGATGACAGGTTTCTTGTGTGTGGTGTGTGTGTGTGTGTGTCTGCGTGTGCGTGCGTGCGTGGTGTGTGTGTGTGTGTGTGTGTGTGTGGTGTGTGTGTGTGTGTGTGTGTGTGTGTGTGTGTGTGTGTGTGTGTGTGTTGTGTGTGTGTGTGTGTTCTTTTTGAATTTGCTTTTTAAATTTATTCATTCCATGTATTCCATTTTCATACACGTATGTGTTTATTTATTAATTTTGTTTATTTACTTATCTACTCGTTTATATTTATTCATTCATTCATCATTTGGCTCAAATATCTATAGTGAACAATCGTCGTTGCAAAATGACAATAAAGTGATTTAGTGTGGAGGCTTTTTAATTTCTGCTGCTGCTATTGCAACTAATGCCTCTTGTGATGATGATGATGATGATGAAAGATGAGGACAATTGATATTATGATCATGATACTACTACTGCCTCAACTCCTGATGTTCTTTACTGCGCTCTCTCTCTCTCTCTCTCTCTCATCTCTCTCTCATCTCGTCTCTCTCTCCTCTCTCATCTCTCTCTCTCTGCCGTGAGAGAAGAGGAGAGAGAGAGAGAGAGAGAGAGAGAGTGTGTGTGTGTGTGTGGTTGTGGTGTTGTGTGTCAAATTTGAGTGTTTCGTGTGTGCATCTGTGCCACAATCTGTGCGTGTGTGTGTGTGCGTGTGGGGTGTGTGTGTGTGTGTAGAGAGAGAGAGAGAAAGAGAGAGAGAGAGAGAGAGAACGAGAGAGACCGACAGACAGACATACCGAGAGGGAGAGAATTGTGTGTGTGTGTGTGGTGGGGGGGGGGGGGGTGGGGGGGGGTGGGGGGGGTGGGGGGGGGGGGGGGGGGGTGTGGGGTTGATTCTTGTGTGGTGTCTCCGGGGGGTATGATTAATGGTCGTTTTTGTTCATTATGTTGTGAGTCTGTGGTTGTAATCATGTCTCTCCTCTTCCATTTCTTTGAGATGGTCCTTGTGTGTGGTGTCGGTGGTTGGGTGTGTGATTTGTGTGGGGTTTGTGGTTTGTTGTGTGGGTGTGTGTGTTTGCTTGTAAGTTGCTTGTCAAGGTCTTGTGTGTTTTGTGCTTATTGGGTGTGCAGGATCCTCTCTCTCGTCTCTCTCTCCTCTCTCTCTGTCTCTTCTCTCTTTTCCTCTCCTCTCTCGTCTCTCTCTCCTCTTCCCTCCTCTCTCTCTCTCTTTCTGTGTGTGTGTGTGTGTGTGTGTTTGTGTTTGTGTGTGTGTGTGTGATGAAAAAACTCTCATCTCGAGCATCAATCAGTTATTCAAATCACCTCTTATGGGTGCTGGCCTTTCAACCTCAACCTAACTAAACACTGAAAAGAGAAACTAAATCGCCCGTCCAGTTTCTGACACGCATGGGACCATACGAATGCGGATGGGGTTGGGAAGAGAAGTCTGAAAGGGGAGGCGGAGGGAGACGTCCAGGGACGGGGAGGGAGACTCTCAGGGGGGGGGGGGTGGGGTGGGGGGGGGGGGGGGGGTGGTGTGGGGTGGGGTGGGGGTGGGGGGGGGGGGGGGGGGGGGTGGTGGGGTGGGGGGGGGGGGGGGGAGGGTTATGGACCGCCCCACCGAGACTGTGGACGGAACGAAGGAGCTATGGTCATTGTCTAGTCATTCCTTTGGGTGGTCAATCGGTAAGATCGTTGAAACGAGGGTTCATTATCACTGTATTCTCCGAGAGTGGCTGGCCCGCGACCCACCGTCCTCGCGACACAACAGGACCGGGACCCTGTGCTGTTAATCGTGTGAGAGAGAGAGAGCAGAGAGCGAGGAGAGGATAGAGAGAGAGAGCAAGAGAGAGAGCGCGAGGAGTTTGAGAGAACAAACGCCAACCAAATATCACACACACACACACCCACACACACACAAACACACACACACACCACACACACACAACACACACACACACACACTCACACACCACAGTGAGCTAAGAGACAGGAACGACGTCAGACAGCAAGCAGCAGACAGACAGAGTAAGAGAGAGACAGAGAGAGAGCGACGACAGAGCCAGAGACAGATACAGAGAGCGGTGATGAATAAAATCAATGACGAAAGCTTCAGACAGTGCGAAGAAGACACAGAACAAACACACAC
>JADBJO010026882.1:0-22002 GCA_016801955.1 Conus betulinus | reverse complement strand
ATCCTTCAAAGTCCCCAGGATCTTGTTCCGGGGCAGTTTTCTGGGGATTTGCCCCTAAGGGGATTTTTTGGCCTTTGTGTTCGAGTCTTCTCTCTCATGTCAACTTGGCATGTGTTTAGAGAGGTTCAGCATCGCTTTGCTTGCAAGTCGAAACTTTTATTTCATTGTATCAGACCTTGTACCGCGTTTACTTTCAACCTTCAGAGGAAACTTAATTGTGCTTCTTCAACTCTCAGCATCCCACCGCATTCCGTCTCCAAACTGAAAAACTCGCTGTTTCACTTATACTGTTTTTTCTTTTTTTTTTTTTTTTTAAATCTGTGTTTCATAATCAAAGGAAATTCAATGCTCCACCTTCAAAAAGAAAAAAAACCTTACCTTGTTTGACATTATGAGAACATACTCTTTAAAGTCCAGACAAAACTTTTCAATCAGGCAATAAAAGCGATCGTAAGGTTGTTACAAAAGAAACTGCAAACGGAGATTGAAGAATCAAAGAGAGCTTACAAGAGAAAAGTTGAAAACATGTTCTAAAGGTTTTATCAGGTTCAGGAAAATGTTCAAACCAAAAATATTAGTAACAAAAAAAAAAACAGCAAAAGAACAGAAGCAATTTGCAGAAAAAAAGCTGAACGATTTTTACTGTAGATTTGATGATAAAGATTTTAGTAAAGAATTAAAGGAAGTGAAGGAAGAACTCCAAAGCAATGTTAAAAACGATGTTGATGGAAGTGATTCTGTTGTTGATTGAGGAAAATGATGATGTTCAGTTGTTTTTTTCAAACGTTTAAATGTGAGAAAGGCAATGGGCCCTGATAATATCTGTGGAAAATTGTTGAAGGTGTGTGCTTCTCAGCTCTCCTATGTTTACAGTCGTTTGTTTACCTGGTCACTTAGAGAATGTATAATTCCTGTTTTATGGAAAAATGCCACTGTATGTCCTGTTCCCAAAAAACGCAACCAAGCTGTTTAAATGATTACCGACCAGTTGCCCTCACATCTGTTGCAATGAAATGTCTTGAAAGAATTGTCCTCGGTTATGTTTTTAAAAAGATACTACACAGTACCAAGACCCGTTTCAGTTCGCATACCAACAGAACAGATCAACAGATGATGCCACACTCACACTTCTCCATCATGCTTTTTTCACACTCGAAAAAAAACCTGCCTCCTTTGTACGCATTCTCTTTATTGATTTTTCTCATCAGCATTCAACACCATACAACCACATCTGATGGCAAAGAAACTCATTAACATAAATGTGGGGGTAACAAGCTCATTCTTTGGATAATTGATTTTCTTACACAGAGGACACACAGTCTGTTCGATATCAAAGTGTTGTTTCGTCTTCCAGAGTCATTTCAACTGGCGCACCCCAGGGTACTGTTTTATCACCAGTGCTTTTTACTCTGTACACAAATGATTGTTCAGGAAGTGATTCAACTATTAAATATTCAGATGACTCAGCACTTGTGGATCTTTCCAACTCTGATTCTGTTTACTTCAAAGGAGGTTCAAAGATTTGTTGACTGGTGCGATCATAACTATCTTGATCTGAATGTAACAAAAACGAAAGAAAAGTTGATTGATTTTAGAAAAGAATCCAAAAGCTGTACCACCACTTTTTATCAAAGGTGCTGAAGTAGAACGTGTTGAATCATACAAATATTTAGGAACTTTTATAGATAATAAGCTGAATTTTAAATCCCATGTTGAGTATGTCCACAAAAAATGTCAAACCAGATTATATTGTCTTCGCAAGCTGCGATCATTTCATGTGAATACTGACATTCTTCGGACATTTTATTTCATGCTTCTTGGAATCTGTTCTAACTTTCTCATTTATGTGTTGGTATGGTGGGTTGACTGTGAAGAGCAGAAATGTGCTTGAGAAAGTGGTGAACGTGGGAGGAAAAATCGTTGGTGAGAGACAAAAAAGTCTGAGTGAGCTATACAGGTGCCGTGTTGTTTGTAAAGCGAAGAAGAAGATTACGTGTGACCAGACCCACGTTCTTGCAAATCAGTATGACCTTCTTCAGTCAGGACGAAGATATCGATCGGTTAATGCAGAAGTGTCAGATTTAAACAAAGTTTTATTCCCCTGTCCATTGATTTCATGAACCGAGAAGATGTTTAATTGAAATCCAAATTCCTCTATATGAATGTATGTACTAACGAGTTTTCATTTTCAGAGGAAACAATCGGGTTTCACTATCGGTACATACTAACATGTTTCATTTTCAGAGGAAAAACAGTCGGCTTTCATTTTCGCTGGACACTAACATATTTTATTTTCAGAGGAAAAACTGTCGGGGCTTCGTTTTCGTTCCGGTAGACACTAACACGTTGTATTTTCAGAGGACTCTTATTATTTCACTTTTAAAACAAACAAGTAAAAACTCTTAATGAAGCAATTATCATCATTATTATTTTGGTAAATAGCTAAAAAGCTGTGTCATATCTGAGGGTGTCGCCATCTCAATTTTCAGTTTCAGTATCAATTCACACACACACACACACACACACACACACACACACACACACACATACAGCGAGAGAGAGAGAGAGAGAGAGAGAGAGAGAGAGAGAGAGTTAATTTCCGGAATAACTCATCCACAAGATCAGATTTACCTTTTTCTGCATAATTAGCACCAACATAATGTCCTCCAACCCCCACCCCACCCCACCCCCAACTCCCCCAGTGCAAGAAACAAGTTTCGGCGAGACAGATGACTCGACAGGGTTCCTACAGACTCCCAAGAACAAAATTCAAGGAGTTTTCAAGGAGCGTTTATTTTATTTCAAGGCAAGAGGTGGCATGAAAATCAAACCATTGTTCATTTAAAACTTCATTTTTTTCTGTTGTTTACGTTTTAAAAAAATGGAATAAAACATTTTGGGTGATTTCAAAGCTCTTGTGTGATTTGGGGACCACGAATGGGGGGCAAAATCATGAAAAATGGAAAAAAAAAGGTGGGTTTATTTATTTAATTTTTTTTGTGTGGCATCAGTTCCGGATCAGTGGAGTACCTAGGGTGGTGATTTTTTCTTTTTTTTTTTTTTTTTTTTTTTTTTTTTTTTTTTTTTACTTTTTTTTTTTCCCCTAAGGCCCAAATCCACCTCTTCATTTTTTGGTGCTTCACACTGTCCTCTTCATCTGCCAAAACAAACAAACAAAGAAACAAAAACAAACGGAAAAAAGAAGAAAATTTCTACTACTAGGTATTTTTTGCTCTTTTTTTTTCTTCTTTTCTTTCCCAACCAATCTTTGACACACCATGCATAGTCTGTATGTTATCTTACAAATGGACATATTTTTTGCTGATTTTAGTGTTTTGGCAATTGATACAAAGTGTCTCAGTTTGTTAATGTACTAATGTTTGGTGTACTGGCACACTCAGTCTGATGATGTGTTGCAATTATACGGAAACGGAACCAACATAGATGAAACAGAGGACTCAAATTATTTTTAGTATTTCATTTTGTTTTACACATACACCCCGCACACATCCTCTCGCTCCCCCCCCCTCCCCCTCAAATATGCTAACAATGGTAGTTACCTGTTAAATACACGACACGATACCAAAGTAAAAAAATATGCGTAAGCAACCAGTATACACACATGCCTGAAAGGCTGTCGTTTGTCCCTATTGCTTGTCTCCTTCTCTTCCCCCTTCCCATGCGCGTGAGCGCTCTTCACATCACACCACCACCACCACCACCACCATCCACCCACCCCACCCCCCACATTCACCCATCTCCACCCCCACCCCCACAAAAAAGGACACACACACACACACACACACACACAGAGAAAGAGAGAGACAACGTGAGAGACAGACAGAAGAGAGAGAGAGAGAGAGAGAGAGAGAGAGAGAGAGAGAGAGAGACAGACAGACAGACAGACAGACAGACAGACACACACACACACACACACACACACACACACACACACACATGACAAGAACTGTATTTGTATCATAGCAGACATGTTAGGCACTTGAAACATGACGTTTCTTGTTTTGCTGAGCTATACTCATACAGTAAAGGCAAACAAACAAGTAACATACAACAGTCAGAGAAGGACACGCTGATGTCAGATTCCTCCAATCAGCGGATGACACCAAATTCTCCCAGTCTCGTAAACCTGTCGGGTACCAAGGCTCTGAACTGAAGGCTTTTTTTTGTGTTCATCGCACACCTGAATAAACTGTTTAATGTCACTCTGTGAGTACCTGCCACAAGTGACGTTCAGTATGGTCAACGGCGTTTCCGTTTAATCACTTGCCTTAAAGGGGGCATGTGATGACAAACAAAATAACATTCAACAGTCAGAGAAGGACACGCTGATGTCAGATTCCTCCAAGCAGCTGATGAGAACTGTGGGAAATCCTCCGGCTGATTTGTTCTCCTGTGCACGTGTTGGAGGACAAGACTGCGCAATGGGCTCCGCCTGCCCGAGGAATCAGACAGTTCTAGCAGCAGTTCTTCACTGACATTATGGAGGCTTAATTCAAGTCTCCTCAGAGCTGGAAAGTTTGCATTAGAGCTGCTGTGGGTGTAGGGGACAGATCATACATTCGTGCCATCCTTTGTTCTGGCCATTGTTCTGACAATACCAGCTCACCGAGAATGCTGCAAAATCCCTTGGGCTTGGGATTGCAGTAGAATTTCCTTGTAAATCCATCCCAATCACAATAATCACGATCAAATTCAAAAGTAATGCTTGTGGATGAACTGAATGTGTCCATCATATCTACCACATCGTAAACAGGCTCGTGAAGGGGGTGCAGTGGAATACGAGAGAGCCTTGGGTCGCTGATGTAAAGTCCTTTTTTAATACGTATTGTCATCTTGATTTGTCTCTGCGTAAACTTTGACAACATGTCACAAACTTCCTGTGACATTGTCGTACATGGAAAAGCAATGGTGGCGCGCTGGAAATGCGCTCCATGTTTTTCAACCATACTGCTAGCCTTTGGACCCAGAATGCTGACGTCCGTCACGGTCTGTAACTCAGAAAGCGTCGCCAGCAGCTGAATGCTGACGTCAGTCCACACAGAGGGGCACTGCATGATGGGACAACCTTAAACAGGTGCACGCCAGGCGACCTCGGTCAGGGATTGGGAGCATCTTGAACAGGTTCACCAACACCACATCTGGTAAGTCGGCAAGGTTGAGCTGGTGGTCGTCTCCCTTGGCAGCAGCAGCTGGGCTTCTCTTGCTGGGTGGTGGTGGATACTGCAGGCGAGGTGAGATTTTCAGGTCAGCCATACCGCTCTGTGACTTGATAAACAGACATGACCGATTGTCTAAGACATACCGTGTGATGCTCATACAGAATAAACCACTAACAAAGTGAGGCTACAGAAGCCCAATATGCATAGGTCTGCCATGACCCTAGTGTAGACACCATGTCTTTCAGGTCCTTTGGCCAACAGGACGTTACACACCTCTACACTAGCTTGGTGAATGGAAGAAATGGAACAATGAAAGCTAGATGCCTCTCTGTTGGCCAAATATGGGATTATGAAATATACAATTTTTATGACACTACGCAAACATCATTCTGTGATCAAAATGACTGGAATAAAACCAACAGGGACAGGAATATCCAACAGCATTTTTTCACAGTCCTCTCTAGTTCTTTATCTTATTCCAGATGAACTAAGAACCTGAGGTCGTTATGTCTCAGAGAGGACACTCCCTTTGTTCCACCACAGCTCTCCTATTATTTCAGATGCTGTTGTGTTCACTTGTGAGAACTTTTTTTGTTTGGTTTTTTTGTTGGGAAGTCGGGTGCACTCATGCGTGTGTGCGTATTTGCGTGTATGTGTGTGCGCGTGCGTGCGCGCATGTGTGTCTCTGTGTGTGCGCATGTGTGTGTGTTTGTATTATTCAAATGAACTTCTCTAATTTCTGTAGGTACTTAGACCGTTTGCGAAATCTGGGGTTTCAGTAAAAAGCCCTCCCTCACCTACCCCGTCCTCCATTCCAATTTTTTTTTTTTTTTCGTTTATGAGACCTCCCTGAAAAGGATGTTCCAAGCTTGCCCATATCCCCTTTACCTGACACATATACACCGCAACAACTGGAGAAATGAAGAAACACGAATTAACACTGATCACAAACTGGCATACCCTATCTGGATCTTGAATATAGTCAAGCACACGAACAATATAGGGTATATGGGCAAGTTTCAGACATCATTTTGGAGTTATGGCCCTGTTATTTAATTCATCATGGGAGCAACAGTTACCTAACTGTTTTTTATTTACTGTGTGCCGTTCACAGCCTCTTCTTCGATTCCCTTTCACACCAATCAAATCGATAAATAGAAACAAGTAGGGTAACTTTTGCTCCCATAAGAAAACAAACAGATTAACTTTTATTCAAGACTGACATAGCCTTTTAAACTTGAAGAAAGTCAGATAAATACGAAGACGAACAATCTAATAGTGGGGGAAAAAACAAGCGCAGGTCAACAACTCAACTGTCTTCATAGTAATGACCTGGCACAGATTTGGACTTAAGAGGGGATGGGGGTGTGGGGGGGGGGGGGGGGTGGGGGTTGAAGATGGAGAAACTGGGAACATGAAATTAAGAAAATATATTACAGATATGAAAATTCTTCACTAGCTGCATTTTCAATTCCAATCAAATCGGGTTTACCTGTGTCTGTTATTATTCATCCGTGTGTTTGTATGCAAGATTGAATAGGCCGTGCAAGTCTTGAATCACTGTTATTTCGTCTTTGTTTCATTTTTCCACTTGCTGCTTTGTAGATGTGTCAGGTACTGGGTACATGGACAAGCATAAACCATGATTTTGGGGGATGTCCCTTTGTTCTGTGTGCTTTTTTTTTTTTTTTTTTTTTTTTTTTTTTTTATTTTTGCAAGACGATTCGGAGTTGTAAGCAGCATTTGCTTGGAAATATGTATCTCTTTCATCATGGGAGCAAGACTTTTTTTCTGTCCCAACCTCTGCGCAACCTCAGAGGCAGTGCACCCACGCCGCTCATTCCGGCACCCGTCCACAGCCACAGCCGGGTCGGCCCCGCCGCAGACCCGGCACCGGCAATCCACAGGGAGCAGTCAATGTCAAATCGTCAAGAGGCAACCCACCAGAGGAGACACTGCATTGTTGCCGAGTCACTTCGGTGGTGTTCAGTGGCACCTATTCTGATCTATCATACACAGGACACCACCTATTAAGCCCCCAACTGACGACAATAATTACTTAGTCGTGGAGCCGGCGTGAGTGAGCTCTCCCTCCGGAGGGCGCCACCACGTCCGTCCAATGACAACCCCCATGGACTCGCCCATACCGGTGACCCAGATGGAACCAAATAATGCCACAGACGTGGAGAGAACATCGAAATTGAGGTCACTCTGAGAGCAGTGCATGAAGGGCCACAGAATTTGAGACATTTTTTATGCTGATCGATGAGAATGAGGATGATTAAGATGATGCTACAGTTTTCCATTTCGGTCTGAGACTACATGACAGGGCTGTATTGTACGTTTCCTTTCATGATATATTCCAGCGTCAACCAGGCCTGAGAGATACAGCCACCTGCAGTGTTGGTCAGGAAATTTGAGCAACACTCTCAGAAACGCATCCATTAAGTGGATGGAACTCGACTGTGTGGTCCCAACCGAGTCCGCAGCAAACTCAACTCTGGGTAGGAGCCGGTTGGGACAGAAAAACCCACATGACTCTGATGGGATTCGAACCCACGACCTCCCAGCCGGGAGTCTGTGACGCTAACCACTTCGCTACGGCGGCTGGTTGGGAGAGCGAGTTACCCTACGTCTTCATTATCTGGTCGGAATGTCCGATTAGAAGTCTTCATTGTGATACAATGAACTCTAATTCAGTCTTCGTTTGCTTTTTTTTTTTTTTTTTTTTTTTTTTTTAGTTCATGATCACATTAGTTGGTGAACTGAATTGGCAAGTAACCGCAGTTAATTAAACTTCGCAGTCACTGGACGTCACAGTCTGCCCACGTTTACTATTTTTAGTGAAATTTACCGTCACGTCCCCACCACCAACAGGGACATGTGATGTCGGCCCATTTCCTAAGCACCTAGCTAGTTGAAGGAATACTCAATATACAGTTTTATAGTCTACATCATTCATCCCGTCAGGGCTAGATAGTGAGGAACAGTCAGTATACAGGTTTATATCCCACATCATTCATCCCGTACGGGTAAAATACGTTACATTCTCGCGCGATTTCCCCAGACTGTAAAGGTTTTGATCGAGACGCGTCTACGCACCAAACTGGAGTTATACGTGGCCTTACCCGTACGTGTTTCACAACAGCACAGCCTTGGTTTCAGGGAAAGTCACATTCTGATCAACTTTGTAAAACACTTCCTTAGCCCTGGCTAAGAAGAGGTAGCCGGAGCAGGGCGCTTCGCCGTGGGTCGGGAGGGACCCGACTGGAGGACTAGGTCCTCTTAAGTTCGTCCTGGCTCTTGATGGTCGCCTGCACATGGTTCTCAAAGAGAGAACCAGTCTTAACCCGGCAAGACTCCTTAAGGGGCTCGGATAGAGGAAGAGCGTGCGATTAAAGAGATAGGAGCACGGCATCCCGTCTTGCCAGAACCGAGTTTGGGTGCAGCCTGGCAAAAGCACCCCCTGAATATTTGAGCCCTTCCACCATGGATTGAATTAGGCCACAATGGCGGATGGGTCAGCGGACTGGCAGAGAGCAAAGGACTCGGAGTCTGATTCCTTAAGGCAGATACCAGACCTCCCAAGGAGTCCATCACTGAAACCGCCTCCAGCCCCCTCCAAGCAATCTCCTCCGAATCTGTGAGGCAGCGCTCTGAGAAAGCGACCCCGCCAGTGCTGAGATCGAGACCTCTCCTGCAAAAGGAGAAGGTCCTCTTCGGAAAGGACGAGGTGGGAGTCTTGGATAGATTCATGGGCAATAAAGGCCTCACGTGCAAACGGGAACTCCTCCGGCTTCAGAAACTTCCCAACCGCTAGGACCCCGGAAAATCAGGCATTGAACCCTCCGTGCCTCCGTGTCCCTAAATCTGCTCTGTGCCCTCCACATGAAGTTGGCTACCACGCCAGACTTCTTCAAGAGAGGTGGGAGGGGCGGAGAGAGGTAGTGCACCTAAGGCTAATTTGGCTGCCAAAGGACAGAGAGCCCGGATATCTTGTGAGGTGGACTGGCTCCAGTCACATACAAAGCCAGGAGGGCCACAGAGCCACTGAAGGAGAAGAGAGAGGATATTGGGTATTCATCCTCTAACTCTGATATGCCTGCTCAGAACTGCAGGCAGAGGAGGTGACTGACCTAGGTGTGGACGAACATGGGGGTAAACCTATGTGGACTGACCCCGCTGTAACCCCTGGGGAGGGGTCTGCCAAGGGTTGGCTGCAGGGGGGGGTGGGGGGTGGGGGGCGGGGGGGGGGGGGGGAGGCAGGCGAAGGAAAACCCTTCGCTGCTGGAGCACCGAGCATAAATCCGGGCCACCAGGGAAACCCAAGGACAGGGGGCTGAGAGAGTCCCATGGCAGAAAGATGTTGCCATTTAGCCTTTTGATGGGCCCATGGCGCCCAAGGCTGAGGGTTCTGTCGTACCACAGATGGGGGCTGAAGCTGTACCTGCTGGCCCAAGCCAGTATAGGGGGACCCTGATGGGCCAGCCCCCAGCGGGTTGCCCGGCAATTACCAAGCAAACCATGTATTCTGTTCCGCATAGGAAACAGAGGTAGGAGTCAGAGCGAAGCACAGGAATTCTGTTGACGGAGCAGTAAGTGATCAACTTGCACAATACTAACATGAGTGGCCATAGCTTCCTATATTAACCAGATCTTACGCGAGAAATAAAAATCGATCTGTTCATGATGAAGGGATCATGTAAAATTATGACAATAAGAATATTCATTACATGAAGCAAATTGCATGAGCGGGCGAGCGCGCCCGTGCGCGTGTGTTTTAGTTTCTTTCCTTTTTCTTAATTGTTTGTCTCCTATCTATCTGATGTTTGTGTAGTTTCATTTCTTTACTCATTATTCCAGCAATTTATTTGTTCTCTATATCTATTTCTTTTTGATCTGTTTGTTTATTTTTTTGCTTATCAGTTGGTATTGCATATCTGGAAAGCCTGAAAAAAAATAAACAAGTATGGACGTCTTACCAGTGTCAGAAATCTACACATGTGGGTCGACATACGTGTGTTAAATTTTGGGAAGGTACTTTCCGTGTTACCTCCCTTCAATTGGTTCGGGGAAGACTTGGGGGACGCGAATCGGAGGGACGTGTTATCTGATTCAAAGCGGACTTCACGTACCTGTTCCGCGCGTATCTCGATACGTGTACTTATTGGGCACTAAGTAACATGCGATATGATCTGTCTAGTCTTACGGCACGGCACATCCACAATCCCATGCAGGGCAAAACGAAGGTGGGACGCCCAGTGCTATGACGTTTTTTCTCACACAAAACAAATGTCGCCAGTTTATGAAACAAAATAAGAACTTTTTCCATATTACTGTATTTGAATGTCCAGTTGGTCCAATTACAGAGAATCCATTCCCCCAGCAGAGAAGCGGACGACACGGCGTGTATTCGATATGCAAGGTGTGAATCTAAGAAAGGCCGTCTCTCCCTCAAGCCATCTCAGCGCAGTTTCGTGATAAAACGATGTTCGTTGTTCAACAAAATGTAATATGATCTTTGTAAATCACGGTATAGATAGGTTGGTGTGCTTGTTGTCATGTGTGAAACGTCTGTGTATCTGCCGTGGCTGAAACTGCTTCCTCTCCACTCGCTATATCAGTATGGGTTAAGGTTTCGGCCGACTTGCTTTAGTTTATGATCACACAGACGACGGTAGTGGGTAGGACTGTCTTTCCACTGTCTGTGGTTCAATGAACCATGTTTCTTTCAGTGATGTTGATTTTTGTTAGTTACTCTCGATTTTGTCAGTTAACCGTGCTTTCCTCCAGTAACTACAGTTCATTGACTGCTTTTTTTTTTTTTTTTTTAACCATCCCTTCCATATCAGCAGTTTGAGAGGAAAGTCAGGTTTCGTTACGGCACACGTGACGTTCCCACAATTCCATGCAGGACAAAACGTAGGGGGGCTCCCAACGCTATTGACGTCTATTTGAATGTTCCGTTCGGTTCGGTTTGACGTCATTCTCTTGCAAAACAAATCACGCTGTCCCTCTCTTTCATGAATGAAAACACAAGCTTGTCATATTTTACTTTACATGTCCGATGCGTTCGCCCAAGTACAGAAAGTCCATCATCTCCAGTACAGACGACACCGCATGTGTTCAATGTGCAGGTATGAATGGCTGTCACCCTCAAGCCCAACTCAACACAGTGTAATTAATCAGTTAAAACGATATTTGTGTTCAGCAAAATGGAATACGAATGTAAATCATTAAGTGTATGTAGTGGTGTGCTTCTTGTTGCGTAAAATGCGTTTGCCTAGGCCGAAACTCACCCTCTCACTCACTATTTGTTAAGGTTTGGGCTGACTTGCCATGGTTGTACGACCACGTGGTCGAGGGTTGAGGGTAGGACCGTCTTTCCATGGACTGTGGTTCAATGAACTGTGGTTGAGTGACGGCGACAGTGGCTTATTAAACTCGATTTTGTAAAGATCCGCATTTTCCTCGGGTGACCGCGGTTCATTGACAGCGGTTGGTCATTTAGTAAACGGGCCAATGGTGTGATTACATAGACCTTCCACCAACGATTCTGTGGCATTCTCACTCACCATGCAAGTCATAATCAAATCTTAATGAATCTTCTACTTACTACTGGAGAAGAAGACGAATATTGGCATCATCATTATGTACCTTTCAAACTGGAGAAAATACCGAACAAATAGGGTAAACCATTATCCCATGATGGAATAACCAGATATCAGTTAACTCCAAATGAATGCTGCTCATGACACTAACTCGCCTAGCAGAAATGCCAGTTCAGAGCACACGGCACCAGGAAGGAGACAGGAGATGTCTCCTTGTTTGTTCTGAGTGCCCTGTGCTGGCGTTAATGCAAGGCAGTTTGATGTGGTGAGCAGCATTACTTTGGTCTGGAGGTAAGGGCGTGTAATCATTTCATCTTGGGAACAAGAGTGACCTTACTTGCTTACTGTATACTATTCCCTGCTTCACTTCAGATAAATTTATTCCCTGCCTCACTTCAAATAAATTTATTCCCTGCCTCACTTCAAATAAATTTATTCCCTGCCTCATTTCCCTTCAAAGTCGAAACTGTATAAAAGCAAAGTCAGCAATACAATCACAAAGTCGATGAACGAAGAAAAAAACAAAGCAAAAAAAAAAAAAAAAAAAAAAAGACATTTTGACCACAGGATATTTTCCAGACAGGTCAAAACATTCAAAACAATGGAAACAAGGAACAGTAAACACGTGGGGTAGTCTTTGCTCCCATAAGGAAACCTAACACAGAGTAACTTTTATTCAAGACTGGCACAGTCTTGTATTTGTCTGACTTTATTCGACTTTCGAGTTTAAAAGGCTGTGCCAGTCTTGAATAAAAGTTACTCTGTGTTAGGTTTCCTTTTGGGAGCAAAGACTACCCCACGTGTTTACTGTTTATTGTTTGCTGTTCCCTGCCTCATTTCATTTTCGATTTCGTTTTGATTAAATCGAGGTTATTTGTTTCTGTCTGTCTCTGTGTTTGTCTTTTGATCTCCCTTGCATCCTTGGGTGGATCCTCAAGCGTAGGCTCAAAGATTGCCCCCTACATTTGATACTATAGTATTTGCATAATATCTGTAGTTTTTTCAGCAACTTTTTTCCTCCCCACACTTCATTTGGTTTCCTTTACTACTGTTCGCTGGCTGCTTCGGAAGTGCTATTGGATTCTTTTTTGCACCCTTGGTGGTGAGAACACCACGGTATTATGGACTGTGGTGTGTCTCTATTTGACACTGGGAGCACAAAATACAGCCAGCTGTGTCTCCCTGATGTGTTTCCGACCCAGTGGACGAAAGGTCACGGAGCAGGCAATACAAATATATCTGCCTTTAAGAGGGATTGCGATGGTTCCCTTACGCAGCCAGTGAAGAGTTTCATATTTCATGTTCCCAGTTTTTACATTTTCAACCTCCTGTTCCCCCCCAAACCTCTGTCCTCCTTAAGTTCAAAGTTCTGCCAAGTCATTACTATGAAGACAATTTAGTTGTTGGCCTGCGCATATTGTTCATTTTTGTATTTGTCTGACTTTATTCAAGTTTAAAAGGCTGTGCCAGTCTTGAATAAAAGTTACTCTGTGTTGGGTTTCTTTATGGGAGCAAAGACTACCCCAAGTGTTTATTGTTTTTGCTGTTCCATGCCTCATTTCATTTCGGATTTCGAATGGAAACAACAGACGAAAAAAAAAAAAGCTGTTATTTTTCTAATCTCAGCACAAACATCTTACCCAAAGTGAAAACCTGTGACTGCAGAATAATCAACAAAACTAAAGAGAACAGGGAGAGGTTAGGGGTAAATATACAGCTACATTATACTATAAAAAATAACAGTTTACAAATTATAAGAATTATAAATCAATCGAATGCTACTTGATGTTAAAAGAACTACCCGCAAACTTCACTTACTTGCGGCAAACTACTTTTTTTTTTTTCTAGGTTGCAAGATTCAAATTTTTCTTTTCTTTTACCGTGTCTAGGACGTTAAACACATTCTCCTTCTTACCGTGTCAACACTCACAACTGCAACAGCACTCTTCGCCTGTCGTTCACCTGAATGTCTTTCTTGCGCGAGGCCCTAACCATTTGACCACAAGAGCAAAGTGACTAAGCAATCCCAGCTGGCTTTAGGTCTTCACGTGACCACAGCAGGCCTGGTTTAAGCCCGTGTGAAGAATTAATCCATCTTTAAATTTTAAACAAATGACAAACAACCACAACAAAAAAAAACTACCCGCAAACTTCACGCACTTGCAGCAAAATATTTGTCTAGGTTGAAAAATTCAAAATTTTCTTACCGTGTCGAGGACGTTAAACAGATTCTCCTTCTTACCGTGTCAACACACACACATACATACACACACACACAGGGAACTGTTCTGGGGCCCTTTTTTAAATTTATATAAATGACATAAGTAGAAATCTTTCTCCTGGAACTACTATAAGGCTTTTTGCAGATGACAGCTTAGTATATAGAACAATCAGAAGCAAGAATGATACACGCATTCTACAAGAAGATCTAAACGCTTTACAAGAGTGGGAACGAACTTGGAAAATGGAATTTCATCCCCAGAAGTGCCAAGTGTTGCGTATATGTAATAATAATGCTCACCAACTAGATCAGAATATTCTATTCACAATACTATTCTTAAAGAAACCAATGCTGCAAAATATTTAGGCGTGATTAGTAAACAGCATCTTAGCTTTCTTATACAGAAATATCAATGACAGCCCCGAAAAGGTTAAGGACGACTGCTATAAAACACTGGTTAGACCAGTACTGGAATATGGTTGCTCAGACTGGGATCCTTACAATCTAAAGGACATTGATAACTTCGAAAAGATTCAGAAGAGAGCAGCACGGTTCGTAACAGGGAACCATATCAGAGAGAAAGGGAATACAAGGAAGAACATGAGGAAATTGGAATGGAAACCCTTAAAAGAGAGAAGAGCTTTTATCAAACTTAATACCTTCTTCAAAGGCAGAGCTAAACTAATTGATATCCCAATGAAACAACTAGTATTGAATAAAAGTAGCACCAGGAGTGGCGGTCAATCTTATGCCATACCTGCATCAAATAATGACAGCCATTTAGATTTCATTTTATCCTAGGTCTGTACGGCTGTGAACTCACTGCCGGGTGCCATCAAGATCGCCACAAATGCAGTCTCATTTAAAAAGTCAAATTGATACGACAGTCTTGAGGTCTGCATATTGACTGATTTTTTTTCTATTTCAACTTCTCCAGATATTTTATGGTTACCTGGGCCTAAACCTGGCCATTGCTTTTAACTTTTTGAATACCGTGTGCGACCCCTTGTTGCCAAATTTTACTCCAGTGGCCAACAGGCTGAGTCGCACTTTACTTTATTTTATTTTATTTTATTTTTTAACATGCGCGCTGATGACCTACTCGTTTTTGAATGAACCAGTCTTTCAGGAAGAAGAAGAAGAACAGTACTGTTGGCCTCTCGTTCACTTGAATGTCTTTTTTGTACTAGATTTGACCATGAGAGCAGAGTGACTAAGCAATCCCAGCTGGCGTTAGGTGTTCACGTGACCAATGCAGGCCTGGTATAAAGGACGTGGTGAAAATTTCGTCAAACGTCTTTTTTTTTTTTTTTTTTAAAGGAAAATCTCATTACTTAAAATACTTTCTAGCCGAGAGTGGCATGTGCAGCACAACAACTCCCTGCTGCCGCGCGCTCGTGCATGGCGCTCAGTCCCTGAAGACGTGCACATTTCGCCACTTTTTAATTAATTTTTACGGTAGCTAGACAACAAAAGAAAGTGTTGTGCTATGTGTCACAGGAAAGAACAAACACTCAACTAATCGAACATAGTAATTTATATAATTAAAATATAATTTATTTGAAGTGAGGCAGGGCATAAATTTATCTGAAGTGAAGCAGGGAATAGTATACAGTAAGCAAGTAAGATCACTCTTGTTCCCAAGATGAAATGATTACATGCCCATACCTCCAGACCAAAGTAATGTTGCTCACAACTTCAAACTGCCTTGCATTAGTGCCAGCACAAGGCACACAGAACAAACAAGGAGACATCATCTCCCGTCTCCTTCCTGGTGCTGTGTGCTCTGAACTGGCAGTTCTGGTTGGTGTCATGAGCACCTTTCGTGTGGAGTTAACTGATATTTGGTTATTTCATCATGGGATAATGGTTTACCCTATTTGTTCGTTATTTTCTTTCTCTCTAGTTTGAAAGGTACATAATGATGATGACAATATTCGTCTTCTTCTCCAGTAGTAAGTAGAAGATTCATTAAGATTTGATTGTGACTTGCATGGTGATGAGAATGCCACAGAATCGTTGGTGGAAGGTCTGTATTATCACACCATTGGCCGGTTTACTAAATGACCAACCGCTGTCAATGAACCGCGGTCACCCGAGGAAAATGCGGCTCTTTTACAAAATCGAGTTTAATAAGCCACTGTCGCTGATCATGATCAGCTGCTTGGTTGACTGAGAGTGGACTACTATGTCTGGCCTCATACCACTCTTGTTGATGATCTCTGGGTGACTCTTCCATTCTGGGAGGTCTGCAGTGCACTCCCAGTCATCTGCCCCATCCAGCAGACTCTGCCTGCATGTTATGAGTGGCACACTGTTGTTCTTGGCCATGATTTGCTGCCTCCTGCCGTGAAGAATGTTGTGGGTGCTTTCGGAGTCCTGATTTTCCCATTTGTGGCGTTGGTACTAGCCCAGACTACTTGTACAATCTCTTTGAGCACTTGGTTGTGCCTCCATGTGTACCTTCCTTGAGCCAGGGCTACTTTACATGAGCTTAGGACATGCTCCACTGTTTGTTTTTCATGGCAGAGGGGGCATGAAGGATCGTCGTCTGTTCTCCCCACTTCACCAGGTTTGCATTTGACGGCAGAAGGTCATATGCAGATCTGAGAATGAAGCTGATCCTGAGAGAGGGGCCATGTGCCAAATGTCATTTCAAGTGAGACTTCTTTGGAGTGCATTCTCTCCCACGTTGTCCATTGCCTTGCTGGCTCTGCTAGACTGCTTTTTGCAGTCTTTTTTGGTCTTCTTTTCTCATCTCCTGGATCATCATGTCTCTTTTGGTTTTTTTCCTTTGGCCTTTGACCACCATTCAGTTTTGGTCACTCCCAGTCCTTGTCAGTTTGTCTGTGTGTGTCCTGTTACTTCTCTGATCTCGAGACTTTCTTTTGCAGAATCCATCCCCTCTTGAACTTTCAATTTTTTTGCCTGTCTTCAGCTGGGGCTTGATTGCTTCTACCACCTTGTCTCCTAAGTCCTCCAGCATGCTTCGAAGTCTGATCTTCCCTGCTTTGTATTCCTCCAGGACAGATTTCAGTGGTAAAACTACCACACAGCTTTGCTTGGCGACAGTACAGCGCTATGTCAGTCAGACAGGGTTGGACACCAAGCCATTTCCTTGCGAACTTGTTGATTTGGGCTTCCATTGCCTCCACTGTGCTGGTGCAGATGTCGTATATCATCAGAGGCCATAGGAGCTTTGGTATCAGCATGAACTGCAGACACCAGACCTTGTATTTGCCAGGGAGCCCACACTGGTCAATGGTCTCCAAGCCTTCTTCCGACATCTGTTTGGTTTCTTTTGCTCTTTGTGTGTCTTTCAGTGTATCATCATACCATCTCCCAAGGCTCTTGACTGGCTCTTCTGTAACTGTTGGAATGGCCTGGTTGGCAACACTGATGACCACAGATTCGGCCACTTTTCCTTTCCTCAGTGAGAGACTCTGTGATTTCTTTGGCTTGAACTTCATTCTGGATGAGGCAACTATGTCATCCAGCCTCTCCAGCACATGACGTGTCTCGTCTTCTTTGGATGAAATCACTGTAGTGTCATCCTTGAAGGCCTTGAGAGGGGGCATCTTGTATCCATCGCCAAGGTCTGTTTGTCATATATTCATTTGCCATTAACTTACCAAAACCCGTGTCAGTTCCCAAATTACCAATATTGTCTTTAAATCTCATTGCATAATTTAGCTTAGCAAGGACAGCTTTTCCTGTTCTAATATTACGTTATGTTAGGATCAGTTTAATCCTTTCAAGATTTTAGATTAGCTAGTTATTTGTTATGAAGTCCTATCGCTCGTTTCTTGTAACTCTCTCTCTCTCTCTCTGTCCTTCCCCGTTTAATTTTTTGTTGTTGATTATGTTGAAATATCAAGAAAATGTTGCTATTTTTTATGCTAGCTAGAGTCCTAAATCATCGAGACGATGAAATAAACTCACTCACTCACTAAAAAGGACAGATTGGAAGAATAGGCTCTGCATAAAATCTCAGTCGTTGATTGAATAAAGTTTTTTTTAGTTCTGCTCTCCCTCTCTCTGCTTTATGTGCCGTTGCTGCCATCGTTTTACACAGCTGAAAAATGATATCAATTTTTGTATATTGCATGCAGAAAGTATCCGTGACACGTCACAAGGCATAGTTTTTTTCAGCTTCCCAAAAAGTGTGCATCCAGCTGGAAAATGCATAGAAATGAGTCATTGCTGATATTGTGTCAATATTACACAGTGGTTTAAATTGAACTGGTCACCTTTCTCTTTTTAATGATGAATTTATTCACAAATCCTTTGTGATTGCGACTTACCGAGAGGCATCAATTCACACAACACTTTTTCCCCCCAAGACATATATAGGCTGAAAGGGAAGAAACAGCTTGCCTACTAATCTGAGATTTGTTCTTCGTTTATACATTATACTTATAACAGTAATACGGAAACCCTCTGTCGGCGTTATGAAATGGTATTTTCATGCCCTGTCCAATGAGTTGACGTAGAACCCTATTCCCCGTTTCAGTTGCTTATCTAGCAGAGTCAGTAAGACAGACAAAGCCAGTGATTAGACAAGTACAATCCACGTTTTTTCACTTCAAAAATGGCGTTTTTTTTAACACATTTTGATGATCGTGCTTTAACTTATGGACACTCAATGTTTACCCATAATCAGCCACTTGTATCGGTATTAATTGTGTAGTATTGAAATTTGCACGTCTATTTCTAGATCATTGAACAAAACGAATGCACACTATCTGTTATGTTATACTGTGTTTTTTAATAAATCGATTTGTAGTTTGAATCGATCTGAAACAAACCGTGATCAATTTTCACATGATTGTAAACGAAACATCTGCAATAGTAAAATCTGAATTCTATTATCGATGGGCACAAAACATATGACTAAGCACTTTGAAATATTTCAATCTTTGAAGAACATATATTATATATTTTTCTTCAGTATTCAATGTAACACTTTTATCTGTCATTTGTTGTGATATTTGTCTTGCATTTATAATTCAATTGAGCGCTTTGATTCTAAATATAAATATCAAGTAATTCATCCAAATTATTTCCCCTGAAAATCCTCCAAACTTGCTGAATTCTTGTTATCGCTAACCGACAACAAATCCAAATTACACTGCGCTCCAGCCTATCCATGCAGTGTGCTACTGCAGTGGAGTACCTCTTTATAGCGCTATGCGTTTATAAGTGCTACATGTTGTTATCACTGGATTCACGAGCGTGTGCGTGTGTGTGTGTGTGTGTGTGTGTGTGTGTGTGTGTGTGCGCGTGTGTGCGCGCGCGCGCGTGTGTCTGTATGTGTGTGTCTCTGTATGTCTGTGTGTGTGGGTGTGTACGTGTGTGTGTGTGTGTGTGTGTGTGTGTGTGTGTGTGTGTGTGTGTGTGTGTGTGTGTCTGTGTGTGTTAGTACTTCCACCTAAAGGTTATCCACTATGTCGTTTGTGGAAGGTCTGTATTATCACACCATTGGCCGGTTTACTAAATGACCAACCCGAATTACCCTTTTCCTCATTTCATCCTCTTTTTGAGGTGTCTACAGTCGGAAAAAAACTGTGTGATGCTGGAAGAATTCGACACGTTAGAGGAATGTGCTTGCGTGACTCAAGGCGATGCTTCACATCCACCATGGGAAATTGTGAAGTCGGACTCGCAAGTGGTACACCTTGCACAATTTACACCTTTAGCCGAAGGTCGTATGCAGGGAATTGTTCCGAGTATTCTTTTCGGGACTTTTGACCAAGTTTTTTTTCTTTTTTTTCGCGCATCTTGTCCAGAACTTTCTGCTCCACGTTTCGACATTTTCGTAACTTCAAACTTCAAAGGACACCAACTTCTCCGAATGGTAAAGATGGTGAAACGAACTGCGCATGACCGGAAACGCTTCTTGAAGATTACTGGTTATACGCATGGCGCTGTGCGTGTTTGTACATAAGCCGATTTTTTCGTCCGTTTTTTTTTTTTTTTTTTTTTTTTTGTTGAAAACTTTCAATGCGTAATTTTTTTGGCTAAATGCGTAAGGGCGTAAGATTCATCACTTGGGCGTAATAAATTACGCGAAATGCGTAATGGTTGGCAGGTCTGTATAACTCATTCATGCTGCGGACCAGAGACTTCACCTTGAAATAGGTTTGATTTTGGCCGGCCTCTCTACGGATGTGTGTGTTAAAAGTTCATGCGCACGCGCTTCTTACCTCTCTCTCACCACACACACACACACACACACACAAACAAACTCTCTCTCTCTCTCTCTCTCTCTCTCTCTCTCTCTCTCTCTCCCCCCCCCTCATTTTTTTTTCTTTCTACCAAAGAGGCTGGAAGAAGAGGGGGTCCTCGTATAGTGCTAACAGGCTGATATAACATTTCTAGGCTAGTCAACAGCCGGGGGCACGTTCCCTCCCCATCGCCGTCCGATTCGAACAGCCACTTTTCACTACTAAAGCTGCTGACACACGAGCCTTTTCGTCCGTACAGTTGAGACGAAACGTTTGAACCTGTGCAGTCCGACCAGTCAGTGTCGAACGGACGGAGTGCTTAACGATAGTTTTAAAACCCTTCGAGTTTGACCTCACATGCCACTTCAAAAGACTGTACAATTGAATACGAAGCTTTTTCTCGAATATTTAGATTCTTATAATTTTTTGAGTTGACATTCCAAAGTACATCATGGCCTTGGTACGATTCAATCAAATGTTTGGTCTCCGAATCGGACAGTCTGACCGCCTTGCTGGACGACGCCATTTTTTCCTTGTGCCATGGGTGTTGGCTCAATGCTGAACGTTGATTGGTTGGAGGATACTAACTGTCCGTTTCGAATAGATCACGGTGTATCTCGAACGGTCGGGTTTAACTGGATGCCGAGTCCCGTTTGAGATGTACGTTTACTATGACAGACGCTACGTTTGGGATCGGGTTCGACCGGTACTTCCGAAGCGTACGGCGGGAAGGCTCGTGTGTCAGCCGCTTAAGAGCGCGTTCAATAATGAGGCCAATCCAGCATGATACTACTACTGTGCATAGATGCCCCCCCCCCCCCCCCCCCCCCCCACACACACACACACACACACACACACCCATCTTTCAAAGTCCCCAAGATCTTCGTTCCGGGGCAGTTTTTCTGGGGATTTGCCACTATGGGGATTTTTGGCCTTTGTGTTCGAGTCTTCTCTCTCATGTCATGTCAACTTGGCATGTGTTCAGAGAGGTTCAGCATCGCTTTGCTTGCAAGTCGAAACTTTTATTTCATTGTATCAGACCTTGTACCGCGTTTACTTTCAACCTTCAGAGGAAACTAATTGTGCTTCAACTCTCAGCATCCCACGCATTCTGTCTCCAAACTAAAAACTCGCTGTTTCACTTATACTGTTTTTCTTTTTTTTTTTTTTTTAAATCTGTGTTTCATAATCAAAGGAAATTCAATGCTCCACCTTCAAAAAGAAAAACAAAACCTTACCTTGTTTGACATTATGAGAACATACTCTTTAAAGTCCAGACAAAACCTACTGTGTCATTTGCTGGAAAAAAATTGACGGGCTTACTTACAATGAAAATTCCTTTACTTACAGCGGGAACACGCAGAGGAAACAACCGTGGTTCACTTTCAGAGGAAACAATCGGGTTTCACGATCGATACACACTAACGAGTTTCATTTTCAGAGGAAACAATCGGGTTTCACTATCGGTACATACTAACACGTTTCATTTTCAGAGGAAACAATCGGGTTTCACTATCGGTACATACTAACATGTTTCATTTTCAGAGGAACAATCGGGTTTCACTATCGGTACATACTAACACGTTTCATTTTCAGAGGAAACAGTCGGCTTTCATTTTCGCTGGACACTAACATATTTTATTTTCAGAGGAAACTGTCGGGCTTCGTTTTCGTTCCGGTAGACACTAACACGTTGTATTTTCAGAGGACTCTTATTTATTTCACTTTTAAACAAACAAGTAAAAACTCTTTAATGAAGCAAT